>CANXYI011977830.1:0-10446 GCA_948208565.1 Hura crepitans
TAACACTAAACCGTTCATATATGTGCCATAAGACCTTGCATGTATCTCTTTTATAACCCTCTCTACTTTTTTCTTTCCCAAACAATGAAGTTGAAGACCGTCTACTTGCCTCTTGTACAAGACCTTGTTTACATTGATAAACTAAGTTGACAGCTTTCTCAACACCCTATTATCCCTGTCTGTAGCTTCTTCGAGGAATTTCCCCTTCTCTAGATAGTTTTGGATATCATAAAACCACAACTTATCTTATTCCTACTCAATTTCCATTATTTGCTCTATCTCTTAGTAAGGCTTTTTAGAATTGGAAATAAGTACTGATTTCATAACTATTCCTTTTAGATTATCCCACATAGAGTCCATAGTGGCTAATGCATTTGCTAGTTGATTCTCATCTCTAAGAACATGATGGAAGGTACACATCTCAAACTATCTATTGATGGATCTCAAGTGCTTTGCATAAGGTATCAATTTCTCTTCTCAAATAGTCCATTCTTCATTAGTCTGTTACACTACTAAGGATGAATCTTCGAATACCTCAACTGTCTTTGTAGCGAGAGCCAATAATGCTTCAAGCCCGAATATGTAAGCTTCGTACTATTCCATGTTGCTTGTAACTTTATACCTCAACTTTCTAGCTAGTGGTAGCTTCTCTCATTTAGGAATTATAATAATTACCCTTACTCCTGCTCCTTTGTTGTTTACTACTTCGTTGAAGTACATTTGTCACCCTTAGATTATAATAAGGGTTATATTCTCATCTGAGAATTTGAACTCTAATAACTTGCCTTCTAGTGGATGGCTGACCAGGAACTCTATGACCACACACTCTTTAAGGTATTCTGTTTTACGTATTGGATGTCAAACTCTTAGAGCAAAAGAAGCAATTTACTCATTCTCCCTACCAAAGATAGAGTTATCTGAAGATATCTTAAATGATTGTGTTTTGATACTGCCTATACTGTATATGATTGGAAATAATTCCTCAGTTTCTTTGAAGCCCATACTATTGCTAAACAAATCTTTTCCACTTGCACATACTTGGCCTCATAAGGAAAAAATTTCTTGCTTAGGTAGTAAATCAGAAACTCAACCCCGAATTCATCCTCTTGTGCTTCTATAGCCCCTATTGAGTTTTCTTCAAAAGATAGATAGAGAATTAGTAGCTTTCCATGCCTTGGCAGTTGCAAAACAAGTGGATTTAGCAAAAATTCCCTAATAGTGTTAAAAGCCTTCTGACATTCATCGTTCCACTTGATTGGTTGGTTCTTTCTAAGAAGCTTGAAAATAGGCTCACATATAGTGGTGAGCTTGGTTATAAACCTATTGATGTATTGTATTCTTTCTAGAAATCCCCTTATCTCTTTCTCTTTCTTTGGAATTGGTATCTCTTTAATAGCTTTAACTTTTATCAAGGTCTACATTAATCTATCTCTGACTTACTATATGCACCAAGAGCTTACCTGAAGTTACTTCGAAGACACATTTCTTTGGGTTTAGATGCAGATTATACTTATCGATCCATTAAAAAAGCTTTCTAATGCTTCAAAATGTCATTCCTTAGTGGTGGATTTGATCATCATGACATCTATGTAAACCTTCAATTCCTTATGAATTAGGTCATCCAAAATATTTATGGCCATCCTCTGGTAAGTAGCTCTAATATTCTTCAACCTAAAAGGCATAACTCTATAGCAGAAGGTTCCCCATTTAGCGATAAAGGTAGTCTTTATCTTGTCTTCCATCTTTGTTTAGAATCTAATTGTAACCAGCATATCTATTAACAAAGTTGTACATCTTACATATTGCTGCATTATAACATCTATTTGTGGTAATAAAAAATCATCTTTTGGGCAAGCCTTGTTCAAATCCTTATAATCTATACACATCTTAACCCTACCATCTTTCTTGGCGATAGGTATCACATTAGCTAACCAAGTGGGATACTGTACTTCCTCTAAGAACTTGGCTTCAATTTATTTGTGTACTTTTTCTTTCATTTTCTCTGCCTATTCTAGCCTCATTCTACGCAGCTTCTATTTCACCAATTTTGCATCTAGGTATATGTAAATGGCATGTTCGGCTATCTTTCTGTCCTCCTTGGGCATATCTTCATAGGTCTAGGTAAATATTTTTTTATATTTTTTAGTATTCTCTCAAATTTTATTCTTTATTCAAGAGTTATATCAGATAAAATTAAAATTTCTTTAAGGTTTTCACTGGTACCGAGATTAAACGAGGTAATATTGATTGAATTAATATCAAACATGTTATATGTGTCATGATTATCATTATGCATGATGCAATTAGATGATACATCACAAAAATAAGCAAAAAATGTTCATCTTGTTAATGAAAGAATTAGAAACATTGTCATAAAAAAGTTCAAGTACATATAAAATTTCAGAAAAATCTTTTGAAGAGCCGTCTTTTTCCTCTTGTCTTAAAGCATTTTAGTGGTTAGAATTTCTTCCCTGAGTTTAATCTCTAGGTTAGCTAGATTGGTCATGACCTCTTCATCCCAAAAATTTGAAATGGCCTTAACTTCGCTTATAGCCTAATCAAACACATCACTGAAGATCTTAAACCTAGGCACAACTTTCCCTTTTATGGCAGTAGGTTCTGACTCTTCGCAGTAACTGACATTCCTTTTAGCTCAAACAAAACTCACTTCTAGTGTCATGATATCTTTTCTTATCTTCTTTGGCTCTAAAGTCTCTGTTGTGTACCCTAACCCCTTTCAATCCTTTTATCTTTCCAATTGTATAGCTGAGATCAACCCATCTTAATCATGTCTTAAACTAGCACCTAGTAAATAGTTAATCCTTTTAAGCATATTTACCACTTTGGGATCATCATCTTCCTCTTCTAAAAAGATCCCAACTATACGGAACCTATTGAAGGGCTAGTTGGCTATTTCAAGCATTGAAACCTAATTCTCCCTCGTAGCCCCATGTCACAATCTCACCATTGTGGGGGGGAGGGGTTATCATTTGATACATCATTAATGGCCTCTTAACTTATGGAACCGTGGCCTTCCCAAAAGCAAGGAGAAATTCGCAGGGATATAAAGCACTGCAAACTCCACATCATCCACAATTATCTTTATTTTGTTTTGAAAGTCCCATACGCCTACCTTTTAGTGTTGTCCTTGGCCATGATGGTGAGCTTAGACTAAGAGATCTTTGAATCGTCAATGTCATATGCAACTACTGCTTTAAGTGAGCACACATTGATTGATGACTCATTATCAACCATCACACATGTCGTGTGTTTAATGTTAACTTTTGCTTTTATATACAAAGGATGGTTGTGATGACATCCTTTTAGTGGAAGATCTATATCCAAAAAGCTAACCACTGCTTTTTCTTCCCCTTTTACCATTGCCACTAGTTCATATGGCAATATGGTAGTTGAAACCATTGCATCACATAAGGCTTCATCCACCTTTTGTCAATATAAGGGGGATTATTGCAACAGATCCCAGACTGAAATCTATGTGGAAGTCTTCTTCAGCTGCTTCATTACTACATCTTCTTCTTTCTTAGTAGCCAAGGGAATAGCTCTTTTTTTTTACTTTTTGCACTACCTGACCATTTTGAGTTACTATTTTAGCTTCTACTTCTTCAACCAGCTTATACTCAGAATCTGAATCAATCCACAAGTTTTAGACCTATTCCTCTAGCTCGCTCTCACTGTTGGTAGCCTATATATCTGTCACACAAACTAAACTTTGACCTAATTTTGCCTTTTCTCTATTGCTAAATAATAATTTCTGTATAGATCCCATGGCACATACCATTTCAGCAATTTTGAATTGACCATATTGATGGGTGGAGGAACACTCGAATAGGTACCCTGACCCTTCTATCTTTTCTCTGGATTGGGATCTACCTTGAGTCAATTAAATCTTGAATTTTATCCCTCAGAGTGCAGTAGTTATCTGTGTTATGACTCATGTGCTGATGATATTAATAGTATAGGTTTGATCTATGATAAAGCTGGCCCTTATTTTTGGCTGGTCTTGAAGGAAGGGATTGAAGTTTCCCTTATTTTTGGAACCATTTTAGACACCAAGACAATAGTTTGCCCAAAATTGAGTATTGTCTTATCACGACAGACACTTCAGTAGTTTTATCGATACCATTATAACTAGTTCCTTTGTGCCTTTATTGTTCCCTTTGAGTTCTTCTTCTACTGAACATGCTTTTCTTCTAGATTAATGGCAATGTCTTTAAATGATTCCTAATTCTTGAGCCCTTTTGCTTTTAACCCATCCTTTAAGTATGGACTAGCATTTTTGATAAACATGCAGATCTAATATGATGTCTTTAGCTTTTTTTCTCATTTCCAGCACTCTAGACCTCCATCTTGACAAATACTCTATGAAGGTCTCATTAGATTTTTGTTTAAGTAGTTCAAGATCTTTTATAACCTCTACGTGGGTGCTGCAATCATACTAGTTGATAATCTTCCTTCAGTCTTCTTTGATATTCTTCTCTAGTCTATGGTGCCAGTCAATGGCTCTCTCTTATAGTATAAGGCTAAAGTAAGATATCTTCAGTTTTGTGCTAAGCTTTGTGCCCCACTTGACTATGGCATATTGCTTGATAGAGGCTCTTGGATCAGTTGTCCCATTAAACTTGGGTGATTTTAACATATTAAATTTAGAGGGCAGCAACTCCTCATATTCTAAAGTGAGTTCATCCGGGTCTAATCCCTTACCCATAGAGATGAGTTTAGCTATTGCCTCTATCTTTTCTTCTAGTTTCTTTATAGCAGTATTTTCAACTTTTAGAAGCACACCCTTTTTCTTAGCTTCGTCATCAGATTCTTTACAAAAATCAAACTTCAAATTTAAGTACAATTTTTTTAGCCTTTTCACCTAAAATCGTAGCCTCCTTCTTTATGCCAATTCTCTCAGAAGCAGCAGTTGTTCTTCTAGTAGGTGTAACTACTATTGCTTTAATAGGTGGTAGTGAATCAAAAGCAGGAACAACCCTAGCTATTGCTTTTGTGACTTTTTGTGACTATGGACATCATCCTTCTTTCAAATTCTTCGAATTTTTGATCCATTAGGCTTTAAAGTCCTATAGAAGAGCTACCTTCTCTTTATCCTACCATATCTATTAGGTTATGAGTGGTAGGGACGATTTTTCATTGAGTTATTATTCCGTTTGACCTGTGTACCTAGGTGGCTCAATGATCTATGATGGCTACAAAATAAAAGGTTAGACATGATAAATGAAATGTAAAAATGAATGAGGATGCATGAAATGTATATACATGTTAATGTGTACAACAACAAACACAAGTAAGAGCCTTCCATCCTTATCACTTTCCACACACGAGGTCAATGTGTTTTTTCCTATGAAGGTTTACTTGTAGGACATCGAAGGCCCCAATAGATTTGAATAATGGACAATGGATAGTTGAACATTTTTTCTCTCATGTTTAGAACAATGCATGCAAGATATTTGGCCCATATATGTTGGATATGTTTAATCAAAACAAAATATAGGGTTTAGCCTATTCTAATTAAAAAGGCCCAATGGGTTTAACAGTATTTCGGGATGACTAAGCCATATTTCACATATATTGGCCCACATAGCACACAATGTAACATTAACTAGGAAACCTAGGGGAATTTTGCTATTAGTCATCACATGGGCTCATGATTAGGTCATGTAAGTTATAGTCATCCTAGCATGGTCCCTTCATAGTGGGTTTATCTTGTCATGAGCATACGACCAATTGGTTCACCATTTAACATACCTTATAAGTACAAGGCTTAGATTTAATACCACCTCTAATAATCCCCCAAATTGAATGAAAATGGATTCATGCTTTGAAATGACATCTGGATAAAAGGGACGTTTAACTTATTCTAGGGCTCTAGCATGTAATACAGTTTTGAAAAAAGTTAATATTACAAATTCAAACCACAAAATTCCATATTAATTTGAGGTACTTTTTGAGCATGGACTCATGGTGTCCCTAGTGGAGTCATCACTATTCGCATCCTTTCCTTTTTGAGACCAGTCAAACTAAAACAATCAAAGACTTAACCTAAATCTCACCTCTTGAGTCCCAAAAGACGAGAAGGAAATTAGAGGAAACTTAAGTTATTCCTATTTGATTAGCTAAAAAAGAGTGAGTTGGGCACTACAAGGTAGGAGTTGCCACCCAATTGGAGTTGGAAAATACCTTATGGGGCCAAAACTAGAGTGGTTCAGAACCCTACTCTTATTTATACCTCAAGTTAATATGGAATTTCAAATTAAATTTATAATTTTATCCTTTTTTCTCAAGCAAGTTTCAAAATTAAAATTAAACATTCAATCATATAAAGCATAATAAAAATGGGAATATTTACAAAAGAAATACATGAAATTAAAGGAGAACATATACGAAATCGGATAATTAATTTCCTTTGAGAACTTTGATTCTTGCGGCCAATTTATGAAAAATAGGTTTCATTATTGTAACTTTTATTAAAGAAAAATAAAAAACCGTTTTATGAGAAAAACAACAGTTAATTAGGTATAAAATAATTTGATTATTTTTTATAACATGTAAAAATATTTTCTATCTATTACAACATTCATGAAAAATACAGGAAAATAATGTGAACAAAATAAATTATATGAAAATTATCTAAAATACATTATAACCTAAAAGGGAATAAAAATTACTTAAAATACATTCTAATCAAAAGAAAATAAAAATTACATAAAAATTATCTAAAATACATTCAAACCATAAAAATAATACAGATAAATAATAATAATAATAATAATAATAATAATAATAATAATAATAATAATAATAACAATAATAATAATAATAATAATCAGAAGATAAAGAGAATAAAGAAGAACAAAAATAACAATAAATAAAAATAAAGGAATAATAAAGAGTTACTTCACAAGTTGTTTAATAAAAGAGCAGAAAGAAAGATTAATTAAACTCCCAAAAGATCAAACAACTCACATAACAATAAAATACAATATTATTATGAATAATGGAATAAAAAGATGAAGAAAATAATAAAAAAATATAAAATTAAATAAATAAAATACACAATGTTAGTATGGAAGAAATAATAGAATCAACAAAAAGAATAAATAAAAGGACATAAAATAAATAATTAAATAAACAATGAAGGAAATAAAAAAATAACATGTGAAAAGAGAACAAATAATAATTGAATAAAAAATACAAAAGAATAACATATTAATAATGAACAAATAATATAAGGATTCTACATTTAACTGGTAGATGAGTACCAAAATAAAATAAAGCTAATACATTTAACTTGTAAATGGGCAACAAATAAAATAAGTTAAAATAAAAGGCACCATGCCTAACTAGCATATAGATGAAAAAAAAAAGAAAAGAAGAAAGAAAAAAGGAGAATTAGTTGACCTACTGTGTATAATTGCCTTCAGGAATGATCTCTATTAATTCGAGAGAAATCAGGCAAATAATTTAAAAAAAACTTTAAAAATCATAAAAACAATGTTTGAAAAGTGTTTTTTTGTATTTTTAGGTGTGCACTTACCGAGAAGTCGACCCTTTAGATTGACACAGGGTTCACCTTTTATACACATGAATCAAGATATGAAACGGCCATTTTGGGATAAGGTAAAATGGTCATTTAAAGGCAAACGATCATTTGCCTAAAGAGGATTCTATCTGGATTCTGCCTCTTTGGCAAAACGATGCCATTTTGAGGAGGTAAAACAATTATTTCAGGAAAACATGAAATGATCGTTTTGGCCTGTGAAATCGCTATTTCAACAAAATGTGAAATAGATGTTTTGCCTCTGAAATGGTTGTTTTGGAAAAAGACAAAATGGTTGTTTTAGGGGGCAAAACGATGCAATTTTGCCCCTAGTGACCCTAAAGCTTGTGAAATGCAATTTTTCAATTATAAAATATTTTTTCCTTTTTCAAATGCTCCATATCATGGGGGGCTTCGCCCTCGCACCCCTTGTGGCCTCAGTGTTGGGCATTAGGCTTGGGCCTATTAGGTTGGGTAAAGGCTTTTTGGGTAAAGGCATTAGGCTTCTCGCAATTCAAGTCACACCGTAAGTTTTTTAGGTTGGGTAAAGGCTTATATGTTAGAAGTATGCCCTAGAGCTCATGTAATAGTGTAGTATTCACGTATTTAAACCTTGTGATTTCATACGATAAGGTATTTCTCTTTATATCATGGTACTTTTATAGATTACTTATAATCATTTACAATATCTTAAACCATGTTATAAAGTCCCTGGTATATAATCATAGTGCAAAGAAAATCATGAAGTGAGATTCTTATTGCATGCAAATATGATATACCTAAATGTCCCTGATTATAGTATTAACAAGATGGGATATTGTTAATGCGGATAAATCAGTACATGTCATACTTCTTGATTGGATTAAGCAGTAGTTCTCACAAGCTGTAAGCATAAAAATATTTGGAGTTAACATGAGGATGCTTACTTGGGAAGTAAGTACATTGGAGACCTACCATGAGTTCTTCACATGGATACTTAATCTATGTCAGTGAAAGTATCTCATCATATCAGTGGTGCAAGTATCCTTAGACTTGAGATCATTAACTATCTTAAATATGGAGTGACATACTTTGACTCTAGAACTTTTATTTTGAACAAGAAGTATACATAGTGAGATGCTTGGGTATGGTATAACATATTTAAAGATAGGATAGTAATCAACAAAGGATTCATCACCCTAGATTATAGTGGGGAGTTTATCTCATAGTTCTAATGAATAACCTATATTTAGGAATCTCAGGCCAAAGCAAAGTGCCATGTGTGAATGGGATTCACTAAGGGCATTTTGGGAATAAAGGTGAAATTATTAGAATAATATGTTCAGGGTTTAATTAGACATACTTAGTTAAGCTATGAGTTGACATAAGTCTATACTCAAAATCGGATGAGATAAAAGATGGTAAAAGGAGTTTATTGCACTATAACTATATATGGAAAGGTTAAGTCAAACCACTTGACTTTTCAGTACTTGGGTAGTCATGATGCATGGCCAAAAGCCTCTCTTTACTTGTATACAAGTGATATATCAATTAATGAATTGATATTAATTTAATAAGATTGAATCTATAGTCTTAGTTGGACTAGGACTCTAATTCACTTTGTACTGCCAAGTTATTTTGGAAACCTATAAGGTCACACACATAAAAGGAGTTTGAGGAAGATTTAATGAGATTGAATTTTCTAATGATGTGAGATATTATTAGAAAATGAATTAAGAAGAAGAAATGAGCAAATAGGCTTAGGGTCTACTTGTAAATGAAAAGTCTAGAAAATTAGGGTTTTTAGAAAATCGAGGTTTTTTGACTTGGGCCTTATTGAGTCCAAACTTATAATTATTCTTGCATCTAATTTTTTATGTGTTTTTAATAGGTTTAAAAGGCCTTATGTCCGAGTAATTGGTAATCCAAAATGGGGCCTAGAAGTGCCACATAGGATTAATGAAAGTGAGGCCAAAGCATATTGTGCATAAGCCTATTAAAAGGCTTATGCACATAGGATAGAGAATGGCCCAATTGTTGGGTTGATTGTGATTGTGACATATTAATTGAAATTTCAACATCAAATTGTGTTTTTTACTGGAAATTTGGTTATGATAAAAAATTAATTTATTTTTCTAATAAGATTTGGATTTTAAATTAACTAAAAGGATTATAAATTGATCTAATCTAATTTGGTAAGTGTTATCACATTTATATTTTGATTTGGGCCACTCATTTATTTGTATATCCTCCTACATGCAAAAAGGAAATTTGTTTTCTTACTTTATAACGTTTTATCATTTTAATTCTAAATTGTTTAGAATTAAATAAACACAAAAATATGATTTAATTATTTTAGTGGGATTAATGAAATTAAATTACATGATCAATATGATTAATTTTTTATGTTTACACAAGAAAATGAAAATGACCAACCGATGCTAGTTTTATAAGTGTTATAAATCTAGAATACAATTGTAACCCACATATCTAATATTTGGTGCAAGTGATGTATTAGATATGCATGCTAAAGTTGTATGATTGGCATGATGACTAGTTGTAGGCCTAAGACCAATATGATTGATCTGTATTGAATGAATTTTTCCTTAGTGAAATTTGGCTTGCATATCTTAACCTTTTCTCTTATTTCTCTTTGTACTTCTCTTCTCATCTAACTCCCCTCACATGTAACTTAAGCTATTCTTATTTATAAATGATGCAATTAGATTACATCTTATTAGAATAGAAAGAAGATATGTAAAGAGCAAAATGAAGAAGATGGCCTACCAAGAAGGCCCAATTAGTTTCCTTGGCTTGAGAAATCAATATAGTAAAAGCCTATCACTAGATCATATATATATTTAATGTGATTAAATATGAATGTATGATTTAATGTGATTAAA
>CANXYI011977904.1:0-13461 GCA_948208565.1 Hura crepitans
AGTATAGGCATTATGAGTTTTTGGTGATGCCATTTGGGCTCACCAATGCCCTAGTAGCTTTCATAGATCTCATGCATAGAGTTTTTTAGCCTTATCTAGATCAGTTCATAGTGGTATTCATAGATGATATCCTAGTGTACTCCAGAAGCCAAGAATAGTATGAGCAGCATCTTAGGGTTGTGTTACAGACCTTAAGAAAGAGAAAGTTATATGCCAAGCTCCGTAAGTGTCAGTTGGATTGAGTGAAGTTACTTTTTTGGGCCATATAGTTTCAGTACAGGTAATCAAAGTTGATCCTAGGAAAGTAAAGGCAGTATTAGAGTGGGAACCACCTAGGAATACAACTGAGGTGACAAGTTTTTTGGATTTAGCTAAGTACTATAAGAGATTTATAAAAGGATTTCCTATCATTGCCACTCCTTTAACTAGACTAATTAGAAAGATTGTGAGTTTTCAGTGGGATGATAAGTGTTAAGCTAGCTTTAAGCAATTGAAGAAGCTACTGACATAAGCTCCTATCTTGATTCAACCTGAATAGGGTAAAGACTTTACATTGTATTGTGATGTTTCACTGAATGGCTTAGGATGTGTTAATACAGGATGAAAAGATAGTAGCTTATGCTTTAAGATAGTTGAAGCTACGTGAGAGAAATTATCCTACACATGACTGGGAGCTAGTTGCTATTGTTTTTGCTTTGAAGATATGAAGGCACTATTAGTATGGAGAGAAAAACTACATATATACAGAGCATAAGAGTCTAAAATATCTCTTTACTTAGAAGGAACTAAATCTGAGATAGAGAAGATGGTTATAGCTGATTAAGGATTATGATTGCCTGATTAACTACCACCCAAGGAAAGCCAATGTGGCGGTAGATGCTTTGAGTAGAAAATTTATTATGGCTCTAAAAGCTATGAATGTTAGTTTGTAGTACACATCAAAAAATGTTGTGTTGGCTGAGTTATAAGTGAAGCTAGATTTCAAACAGTAGGTTAAGAAAAGTCAAATGACAAATGAACAGTTGGTTCAGATGGTAAGCAAGGTTTAAGAGGGGAAGGCCACAGGGTTTAAGTTGATAGAAGATTGGTATCTACATTATTAGAACAGGTTGTGTGTACCTAGTACATATAACCTAAGGGTACGGATATTAAAGGAGGCCTATGAGGCTCCTTATTCCCTACATCCTAGGAGCATGAAAATGTATGTGGACTTGAAATCTCATTACTGGTGGGTTGGTATAAAAAGAGATGTGGCAGAATATGTTGCTAAGTGTTTGACATGCAAGCAAGTAAAAGTTGAGCATCAGGCTCTTTTTGGATTGCTGCATCCTACAATAATACTAGAACGGAAATAGGAAAAGGTGACCATAAATTTTATGATGGGTTTACCTTTGACTAGAGGTAAATGTGATGTTGTGTGCATGATTGTGGATAGATTGACAAAGATAGCTTATTTTATCTCGGTCAGGATGGATTATTCCTTAAAGAGACTAGTTACACTATATGTTGATCAGATAGTTAGAATACATGGTGTGCTAGTGACTATCATTTCTAATAGGGATCCTCATTTTACTTCTAAATTTTTGGAAGAAACTGCAGGCAACCTTAGGCACCAGACTGGCCTATAGCACAGTTTTCATCCTCAGACTTATAGATAGTCAGAGAGGGTGATACAGATACTTGAGAATATTTTTTGAGGATGTGCTATTAAGCTTATGGGTAACTAGGGGCAGTACTTGTCATTGAGAGAGTTTGCCTATAATAATAGCTACTAGACTAACTTCAGGATGGCCCTATATAAGGCATTGTATGGTAAACGATGCAGGACTCCTTTATATTAGAGTGAAGTTAGAGAGAGAAAAATCTCCAGTGTAGATTTAATCAAAGAGGTTGAAGAAAAGTGATGTAAGTTAGAAAAAGGCTAAAAGCAGTTGTGGATAGATAGAAATCATATGCTAACTTGAAATAGAGAGATATTGAATAGACAGTTGAGGAAAAATGTTCTTAAAGGTTTCTTCGTGGACAAAGGTGCTGAGGTTTAGGAAAATGGGGAACTTGAGTCCTAGGTTCATAGGACCCTATGAGATTATAGAAAGGTTTGGACCTCTAGCATATAAGCTAGCATTACCACCTGAGCTACAATAAACACGCAATGTTTTTAATATTTCTATGCTCAAAAGGTATAGATAAGATCCATCACATGTTATTTTGAGGGCAAATATTGAGGTACAGCCAAATTTGAGTTATAAGGAGGAACCGGTATAGATTATGACTTGTGAAATGAAGTAGTTGAGGAATAAGTCTATACCACTGGTTAAAGTGCTATAGAAGTACCATAATACAGAGGAAGTTACCTAAGAGCCAAAAGAGCATATGAGAGCTTAGTATTCTCATTTATTTGCTCTCGAAAATTTTGAGGATGAAATTTTCTTAAGAGGGGAAGAAATGTAGTGCCTGTTTCTTGAGGCTCCATGAACAATGCTATTAGGTTCAGGAAGTGTGCCTGAGTCACTTGCATGTAAACTAAGGTAGTGACACTAGTCATGAAACTTTAAGGGGGCTCTAATTTGATGAAAAAGGAAAATTTTAAAAATTTAGCAGAACTAATAATTCATTTCGGACTACAAGCTATCCTTTTATGTAATAAAAATTTTACGGGACGAGAATTACCTAAGATAAGCCCGCACGGACCCAAAAATAGCAAACCTTAAAACTCAAAAATTCCACCGAGTCCATTAGTGAAAGAATTTTTGGATTCTGAGGTTTTTGCAAATTCTTGTAATTTTTTAAGTTGGCATCGAAATCGAGGCATTATGAAAACTACATTATCCATGGAATTTCGTTGTGAAAATTTAAGAGAACATAGAAGATTGAAAATGTGAATTTTAAAATAAACGATGTAACTTTTCAAGGTCCGTGTGAATTTTGGTGAATTTTTAAAGTTTGCTAAAAAATAGAGACATTTTGAGATGGCTCGAGTTGCTATGGGACCCACCCACACTTTGACAGATGGCCTAAGGGCCATGCCAAGTGGCAAAACCACTTGACGAGTGGAATTTTCCACTAAACAAAAGGCAAAAAAAAATTACTTCTTTTTGCTTAGGAGATGATGCCATAACAACTTGGAGGGAGAGTTTTATTTTCTTTCTTTAACCTTTTTCAGAATTTTTGGATTCTTAAATTCAAGTTGGAATGTTAGGGAAGTCCCTCAAGAAGAATCATGGCCAAAAGAGTCTTCAGCTGTAAATTAAAATTCATGAAAGTTTACTAGATAGAAGTTGTCCAACAAGTAACCAAAGTGAGTTCTCTTAGGGTTTTCTTAAGTTTTCCTTAGTTTCTCTTACTGGAATTAGTTGTTTGAGAGACCTAACATCTAAGAGGATGTGTTCATAATGTTTGAGGGAAATGAGAGCAAGGGAAAGCTTGAAGAAGGTGGAGAAAGCTTCAGTGAGGGCTGGAATGAAGGTGTGGTAGCCTTGAAATAGTGGCAATTTCATCTCTAAGTGAGTGAGGTAAGTGAATTCAGCCATTCACTTCATGCCCTTTAATTTTTAGTAGCTTTTTCGTTGAGGTAGGGATGGTTTGAATGCATGAATTGGCCTGGATAAGTGTTTTCATTAAAGGCTTTTAGTGTATGGCATGTGGGAATGTGAATTTCATGGTTTATTAATGAAAGTAAGTGATATACATGTCAATTTGGGTGTTGGATGAGAGGTATGTAGGTAGCTAAAGTGTGTTTGTAATCTTTAAAGCATAGATTGATGGCTTTGACATAGATGTGTAATGGTATTTTTAGTGAACTAATGGAAATATGCCTAATTGGTATGAGTTGTAATTATGGCTGAGAGCTTGCACTATGGTTGTGATTGTGTATGGCTTACTTTGCGTGATCCTAAGTAGCGATTAAAGTTGATAGTTCATATGCTTTAGACCTATGATGCATGTTTTAGTTATTTGATATGTATTAAATTTGTATAATACGTGGTGGCATGAAAAATTGAGTAGTGGCCGAGACAAGCCACAAGCTTTTGTGATCTTAAATGGCATGGAAATGAAATGGTGTGTACGGGAATGTACTTAGGCTATGGTTAGATGAGTGGTTGTGTAAAGAACACTATGAAAATGCATGAATAAGGCTCGAAAGGAGTTGAACTCGAGAGCATTATTAGTGCAAATAGACATGGAAGTGATGGAATATGTGTGAAATGAATGTGCCTAAAATAATGTACTTAGTTGAGCTATAGTGACTTAATTCATAATGAAATGAACTTAAGCAAAGTATAACATAAAATGACATGAAATGTAGTGAGAAAATGAGTTGATAATGGCTTAGACATGACCTTAAAAATTTCATTAGAAATCAAGGATAAAAAGTGACTTGGTATTTCCTTTAAGGGCTTTGGTTGGTGGAAACACAATATGCTTAATTTATATGGCTAAAATGGCTAGTATAATGCAATCTTTTGTAGTGGCATTTGTACTTATATTTTGGCCTTGCAAATGGCCTATGATTTATTGGCTTAAGGCCTATGAACTTGATGTAAATAGTGGTTAAAATTGCATTGAAAAATAAGGTGAAATGGACTTAAAAAAGGCTAAATAGAACCTTGCTGCAATGACCTGTAACTATCCTAAAATGACTATTACTTGAACCAATAAATCCCCTAGATAGTAAATGGCTTAGAATTTTGATATACTAATGGAATTGAACCTAGCATAATATATTGTAATTATTAGCAATTATACCCTTGAATATATTTTCTAATAATTCACCGGGTACAGCCAATTTGTGGCCCTACCAGATCGAGCTAAATTTCTAACTGTGCTGTAAAAATTATAATTGTTTGTTTTTGAGCTTATAATATTATAAAAAGTTAATCAGGAAAGAAGTGGACACAGATTGTGGTTACATAACCCATTAGCTAAACACCCACCGAATGGGTTGATTGGTCAACTTAGGGTTTTTGTAGCTGCTATCTTATCTAAATTTCAAATAGCACCGGTGCAATAGCCTAGGCCCATTTAACCACTGTACTAGTCGGACTATTAGATGAGACTGTGACACCCATTAGATTTATATTTTTCTTGCTAGTGCAGCGGTGTAGGTTCTAGAGGGCCATTACACTAGTTGGACAAATAGACCAGTTTGCTATGCAAACTAATTTGTGACATCTTAAATCTTTAAATAGGGCTAGTACAGTAGCCAAAGTTGTAGAGGATCACTATACTAGCTAGCTAAATAGGCTAGTCCACTAGACAGACCAAATCTTATCATTCGCACTTTATATGCTATGACATATTTTGCAAGCCAATGTAGTAGTCGGGGTCCAGTTTATGGATCATTGCACTAGTTTATTTCCCTATAAATCCATTGTCCATCAAGGTTATCTCTTGAGATGGGCCAACTGAAGCAATTAAATAAGATTAATAAAATTTACATATGGCTATGAAATTTATTATAGGGGTATTTTAGTAATTTTTCCACTAAGACTACTAAATGACTTAATTTGTAAAGATTATGCATGTAATGAATAATAGTGATCCTAAAACATATTTTTTATGAACTATAATGATTAACTAGATAATTATAGATAGAAACACCCTAAGGGTAAAATGGTAATTTTGCATGTTAGTGTTCTAAATTAAAATTGGGATATTAGAATAAGATGAGCATAGGAGTATAATGCATGGATAAACTTCAGGACATTTTTTAAATTTTTGAATTCAGCACTGAGCATTTTTGCACTCAACATACCTATTTTTGTGCGTAGGTACCAAAAACAAGGATGTCACCTCGTAAAGCATGCTAAGGAGTTCGGATGTCTTTTTGTAAAGGTTAATCATGAGTATCTATATAGCTTTTGCACTTTATGTACTTAGGTGGGGAAATGGGTGTGATATATATAAGAGACAAAATGTAATTATATGTTTGTACAGACAAACTATGTTGTAATTAAATAATGGTTAATCTTTGTTATGTATGTATGCCTTACGTGATCATTTTCTAAGCTTGAGGCTCTATGTGTTTTCTTGATTGTGGCCTGAGGCTTGTAATTGATGTTTGATAGATAATGGTGATAGGTTGATATTTGGGGGACCATAAGCTTCCAGGAGATGTGATTACTTGTTACAGAAGTGTTTCATAGGTTTAAAATTTTGGGATAGTGACCTCGACAACCGTTATGCTACCGAATTTTTAGGAAATACCAAACTGTGTTTAGATCATTTTGTAATAGCTTGAACATGATAAGATGAACCTAAATGGATTATACAAATAGATCGAATAGAGTTTAGAGTCAGATAGAATTGCTTAGTGTAGTATAAGTAAAAGTTAAATGAATGGTCGTGGGAGAAGTTAAGATGGGTGACTTGGAGGGAAGTGCACCGCTTATTAGGTTTCT
Organism: Hura crepitans; assembly: GCA_948208565.1. Taxonomy (NCBI): domain Eukaryota; kingdom Viridiplantae; phylum Streptophyta; class Magnoliopsida; order Malpighiales; family Euphorbiaceae; genus Hura; species Hura crepitans. The sequence goes on from CANXYI011977904.1 coordinate 6,402, forward strand.
TCGGGAATCCAGTAAGGGGTGTCACATATATGGCTTACATATATGAATTTTTGATCTCCACACACCCAAGGCCATTAAATCACACACACATATGCAATTACAATTAAAAGTCATGCTTAAATGCTTAACATCACATTCATATTCTTCCAATCAATTATACATAGTCATATGGCATTAATATTGCATAATGGCTTTATATGGTCATATTATCACAGATATGAACATGTCATCATTCATGGGCCTTTCAACCAACATATTCTCACTATGCATCTCATTCATGCCAATAAATACACTTATAATAATCCATTAATGATGTATATACATAAGTGTACAATAGTCACATACACTATACCAAGATGCATAAAATCACATATTTTAATTATGCATGTTTCCATCATAACCATGTATTCTCAACTAATTAACCACCCAAGTTAACCACATTACATATACACAATATCAAAAAATCATATTTTTACCAACCATTACATTTATTAGGCATTATAGTAACTAATGGCATTTATTACTATTATGTAACTATATGGACATATTAAAAATTCGTGCATTTAATCCCAAGTTATTATGATTACACATACTGAATTCGATTGCACAGGATGTCCGACACCCACCTAAGCCTTCCCCTTGCCTCAAGAGGCTTGGGTTGATGTTTTACCTGTGAATACAAAAGGATACCATATATAGAAATTAATATAAAATTCTAGGAAATTTGAAAAATTATTTCGAGCCTAGATATATGCTCTAAGACATCTTAGGAACCCATGAAAAATAATAGATTAAAAAAAAATACCTAGGAGTTGGGAGGTTACTATTCACCTCAGGAGGGAATTCAAGATTCCTCCCAAGATACTCTACTAAAATGGGTATTCTTGGTGTTCACAAACTCATCTCGGGATGCTCTTCCATTCAGGGATGATATATGAAGGTGGGTATGGTGGAGGAAAAAGAAAACTTAAAGGGAAAAAGATGGAGGACAGTCACAGTTTTTTGGTGGATGAGGTGGGAAATGGGTGATGGAAATGGAAGGATTTGGAAGGAAATTGGTATATATAATTTTTAAAAATTATTTTCCCCAAATTTAATAAAATTTTTATTGCTTCTTGGAAAATCAAAATTCCCTCATTTCTATCCCCAAAATTAGATAAATTCCTTCTCTAAATTCCCTAAAACCTCGAGCCTAACATACAAAGGAAACTCGATAAATTACTATATTTTCTCTCCTAAAACTTATGTAAAAATACTTCTCGATATAAAAAAATTCTAGTTCCAAAGCCAATGGACTAATCAAAATATTTAAGTATCAAGTCATAACATTTTCATATTATTTTGAGCAACTTTTGAATTATTTTATGGTTCAGCTTTGCCTATGACATTATTCATAAGACACTGCCATAAAAATCTTCATTAGCATTTTTGACCATCCAAATCACTTCGGATTGGCTTCAAACTTTGCACAAAATTCTCTTATAATTAATACTTGTTATTGGTACACTTAATGCAACTCGGGTTTTGGGAAGAACTATTCATCTCGAAAAGTACTATTCACGAGAGTTCGGATTTTCAGTTCGTTATAAACTTAAGGCAATAATGGTGGTTAAAATTGTTCAAGGATTATGATTGCCTGATAGAGTATCATCTGAGAAAGGCTAATGTAGTTATAGATGCATTGAGTAGGAAATTCATGGTGACAATGAGAGCAATGAATGTTAGATTAAAGTACACAAAAAGATATGCCCGTTTAGCTAAATTATAGATTAAGCATGATTTTAAGTAGCAGTAAAACAGTCATAGATATGGGATGGATAGCTAACACATATAATGAGTAAAGTTAAAGAAGGGAAGACCACTAGATTTGAGTTGGGAGAGGATAGATGTCTACATTACTATGGCAGGTAGTGTGTACCTAATACAGATAGCCTAAGGACATAGATATTAAGGGAGGCACATAAAGCTCCTTATTCCATGGATTTAGACAGTATAAAGATGTACTTAGACTTAAAACCTCACTACTGGTGGTTAGGGATGAAATGAGACGTAGCTAAATATGTAGCCAAGTGTTTAACATGTCAGCAAGTAAAGTCTGAGCATTAAGTTCCTTTTGAATTGTTACATTTGATAGCAATACCAGAATAGAAATAGGAAAAGGTTACCATGGATTTTGTGATGGGATTGACACTGACTAGGAATAAGTGTGATGCTATGTGGGTTGTTATAGATAGGCTTACCAAGACAACACATTTTATTCCTGTGAGGATGAACTACTCCTTAGAGAAGCTGGCACGACTATATATTGATAAAATTGTGAGACTCCATGGTGTGCTAGTAGCAATCATTTTAGATTGAGATCCTCAATTCACTTTCAGGTTTTAGAAAAAGTTACATGACGCTTTTAGTACTATACTAGCACATAGTATAGGATTTCACCCCAAATGGATGGGTAATTAGAATAAGTGATACAAGTACTAGAAGATATGTTACGTAGCTGTGTGATAGAGTTCCAAGGAAGCTAGGAAATTAGTTAACTGACTTGCTGATGGAATTTTGACATGAAATTTTACAAGCCCATAAATTAACCTAAATGAAGATTTTTAAAATATATGTGATGATTTTTAGAGATATGGATGAATTTTTAAAATTTCCCAAAGTTAGAGCTAAAAATTGAGGTTTTTGAGGAAGTTCGGGAGCGACTTGTCACCACCCAAGGCACCCACTCATCACTATAAATATTCCTTGTGGCCACATAGACTTTCACTTGCCAATACACCACCATCTCCACTCATTTCCACCATTTCTTCTTTTACCTTGGTCGATGCTAACTCCACTAGTTTTCCTCTATTTTTGCCATCGACCACCACCATTGCTCCACAAAAAATCACCATAATCAAGTGGGAATTAATCCTTAAAGCCCTTAGCCTTCATCTCTATCCATAGAATTTGGAAAAATTTCACCAACGGTTGAGTTAAGCATATAGAGGCCTAAAATTAAAAATGGTGTAAGTGACCCCTTTCTTAATTTTTATTTTAGTCCTAGAAATTTAATTTGAGCTTGGTATAATTTTTTATGAATTTTTAGGCATAGGGAGTAATTAAGGAGAATAAGGGAATTAAATCTTTTAAAGTGGAAGAAAGGCCTTTAATTCTATATAGGTATATGAATTTGATATATTTGAATCATGTAATCATGCATGTGGATGTGTTTTACCATGTAAATACATATGGAAATGGTGATTTAATTATGTAATGGCATGGGAATATTGATTTGTGCATGGTATAGTGTCCTTTGCATGTGATAATGATGAATGGATGTGAATTTAGTGAGGAAAATTGATGTAAGGTCATAAATTCATTTTCACCAAGAGGTATGTACAGCTTGGCATGTCATGTTAATGATGTTATGGCATGTGTCTATGGTGAAATGATGGGAATTTTTATGTATGGCATGAGTATAGATGATAGGTATATGTAATTAATGGCAAAAATGCATGTATGTGCATGATTATAATGTGGCCAAGAGGTGTGTGCATGATGGCATGGCATGTGTGGTATGTCATGTGTACATATGGGTGTATGGCAGAAATATGATGTATGATGTGTATGTATTGTGAAATGTGAGAATGTGCATATGTGTGACCATGATCATGTATTAGCCGAGAAGTGTGACAAAGTGGCATGACATAGCATGTATGTGTGGCATGGTTAATGATGTGTGTGTATGGTGGAACATGATGAACATGTGATGTATGAAATGTATATGGCATGAAAGGTAAGTAATCATATGTATAAAAATGGTATAATGTATGTTAAATAAAGCTAGTGTAAAGGTGTTATCAAATTAGTGCAAGAAAATGGCATGAAAGAAATGGACTTAAAATGGCCTAAAAAGTGACTTAAATTGTCCCTAAAATTGGTAAGTAAATTGAATATGTGAAATACTTAATTTTGATGGCAATGTGAGGCCAATGTTGTTGCCTTATTGGATTTGATGGAATAAGATAATATGTAGCCTAGAATGGCATGTTAACATGGTTTGAAATGGCAAGAGGGCATGCCTAATGAATAAGGGAGATTGACCTATAACTATGTCCCTAAAAATAAAACAGATCCCTAACTATATAATGGAAAATTAACATGTAAAAATGACTTTTAATAGGGACATGACATGGACATGAAAAATGACTTATGATAATGGCATGAAATGGATATTAATAGACTTATAACTATCTAGTATAAAAATAGACCTATAATTGTTTAGTATAAAAAGTTACACATAATTGTCTAGTTAAAAATAGACAAAGGAAAATAATTCATAATTATGTATCAATTAGCTAGAAATAAATTATATAGGAAAATAATTCATAATTATGTATCAATTAGCTAGAAATAAATAAATGATCAGTAATGGAATAAAAATAATTAACAGATAGTTAGTCTAGTAGTTAAACACCCTCTAGTTGGGTTGATTGGTCAACTAATGGTTTGTAGCTGCTAGAGGTACTAGTCCTCTAGGCCTTTACCAGTATGATGATATAGGTGGGTGCAACTACTGAGGTCTTGATGATTGGGCCATTACACTAGGTCAGTGCAATGACTGAGGTTCGCCGGTTAAGCCACTACACAATATGATGTTGATATTTTTGTCTAGTAAAGGCAGATCCCTGTTATGAGACCTGAAGGGTGTAGCCACTGAGGTCTACAACATATGCCACTACACTATGATGGATTGAGGATGTAATGATATGATGACATTTTTATTTGTCTAGTACTAAGGAGTTCTAGGTCCCTACTATCAAACTAGGTCGGTAAAGTGACTGAGGTTCACTAGTGAGCCACTGTACTAAGTCGATGCAGATACTAAGGTCCAATATATAGGCCATCGCATAGTATTTGTTTCCCTTTTTATCTAGTGTCTGAAAGTGTAGTCTAATAGTTGGGCCTATGTAATAATTTAAATAATAATGATAGATAGTAATAATAAGAATTGTGAAAAATTAAATAGTGGCATTAGGCTGATTAATATAAAATAATTTTTATTATATTCTCCACTGAGTTTTATACTCAGCATATCGGTGTTCGGGTGTACAAGTAATAAAAGATAGTTATCCAGCCTCTATAGATTTTGTAGTGTAGTGGTGACAATAGTGAAGGGTATATTTTTGGTACTTTTGGGGTTAATTAGATGCACTCATGTAAACATTATGATTTTGGGCATAGTTAACTTAGATGATGCAAGTGTCTATAAATTTTAAGCTTAAAGCTGTGGATTGTACAAAGGCCTTTTATTGGAATGGTTTATTTTTTAAGTTTTGATGATTGTGGGCTTAAGGCCCTATGTGATTATTGTGATATTTATGATAATGATATGGGAGTACCAAAAGGGTCTAGAGGGTGACGGGTGTAATGAATTATTAATAGAAGTGTGTTTTCATAGTTTTATATTTGAGAAATATCACTCGTTTAGCCGTTGTGCTACCCAAATTTTTGGAGAACCTATTACTGCCTATAAAATGGATTTTTATGTCTGACTTGACCTTAATGATAATGCCAAAGGTTAGACTAAAGATTTAGGCAAGATCTATCCATTAAATAAATAAGTTAATAAGTGTTAAAGATTATGGGAAGGAGAAATTTCAAGATGAGTGACCAAGTGGGAAGTAGCACCTCCTATCTAGTTTCTTTGGATTTAGGTAGGGTATTACATCTATTAACTAGATTATTGTAGAAGGATGTTAAAATTGTGTGGGATGATAAATACTAGGCAAGCTTTGACAAGATAAAAGTGGTTCTAACTAAAGCACCATCCTAACTCAACTTGAGTAAGGGAAAGATTTTTTTATCCATAGTGATGCTTCACACAATGGGCTTAGATGTATTTTAATGCATGAAAGAAATGTGATAGCTTATGCTTTAAGGGAATTGAAGCCATATAAATAAAACTACCTAACACATGATCTAGAATTGGCTACTATTGTATTTGCATTGAAAGTATAGAGGCACTATTAATATGGTGAGAGATGCTACGTCTATGTTAATCATAAAAGTTTGAAATACTTCCCCACGTAGAAAGAGTTAAACTTAAGATAGTGACATTGAATGGAATTGATAAAAGACCACAATTGTCTGATAGATTACCATCTAGGAAAAGCTAATGTGGTTTCTAATGCATTGCATCAAAAGTTGATAGCAACCATAAGAGTTATGAATGCCAGAATGCAGTACGCCAAGGGAGATATAGTTTTAGCTAAACTGCAAGTGAAACTTGACCTTAAGAATTAGTTGAAAAAAGTACAAGTGTAGGATGATCACCTGATGCAGATAATAGGTAAAGTTAAATAAGGGAAGACTATAGAATTTTAGATCAAGGTAGATGGATGCTTGTATTTCTAAGACATGTTATGTGTAGTTGAGGTGGAAGAGATAAAGACAATTAGGGAAGCACATGATACTCCTTACTTTATGTATCCAGGAAGTATGAAGATGTATCATGACCCGAATCTCATTATTGGTTGCGAAGCATGAAATGAGATGTAGCCAATTATATAGCTCGATGGCTCATATGTCAACAGGTGAAAGCTGAACATCAAATTTCTTTTAGATTACTGGTCCCAATAGTAATTCTAGAATAGAAGTGGGAAAAGATTACCATGGACTTCCTGATAGGATTACCTATAATTACAAGCAAATGTAACATGGTCTTGGTAATTATGGACTGGTTGACAAAGATTGCTTACTTTATCCAAGTCAAAATGGACTACTGCTTATAGAAATTTACATAATTGTATATAGAATAAATTGTGAGATTTCACGGGGTGTCAATAGTCACTATTTCTGATCGACATCCTTAATTCACTTCTAGGTTTTGGAAGAAGTTATGAGAGGCTTTGGTTGCCTATTTGTCTTTTAGCACAGCTTTCCACCCATATATAGATGGGCAATTAGATGAGTTATACAAGTGTTAGAAGACATGATGCATAGTTGTGCTATCAAATTTAGCAAAAGTTGGTATCAGTATCTGCCTGTGGTGAAATTTACTTATCATAATAGTTAT
>CANXYI011978089.1:0-13164 GCA_948208565.1 Hura crepitans
CACAATATACACATCAACAATTATACGTTATGTTAAATGCCTAATATCACATTCATACTCCTCTAATCGATTATATATGATCATATGGCATTTATATCGCATATAAACATTATATGGTCATATCATCGCATAAATGAGCATGGAATCATCTAAAGACCATTTAGCCAACATACATACACCATGCATCACATTCATACCATGTAATAATATCATTTAATGATATACACACATATACACATCTATTTGGCATTATAACAATTAATGGCATTTATTGATATTATGTAACTACATGAACATATTAGAAATTCAAGCATTTATTCCAAGTTAATGTGATTGCACATACCAAAATGAGTCACATGAGATGCTCGAAGCTAATTTAAGCCTTCTCTTTGCCCCGAGAGGCTCGAGTTGACGCCTTGCCTATGAATTCAAAAGGGTATAAACTTCAATAAATAATATAAAATAATTTGCATGTCAAAAAAATATTTTGAACCTAGATATACCCTCTATGACATCCTAGGAACTCGTGAAAAATAACATTTATTGAAAAAGAAAACCCAAGAGAGAGAAGGTTACTATTCACCTCAATTTCTTCTCGATTTTTCTCCCAAAATACTCTATCATTCCCTACAATTTTAGTGTCTATAAACTCGTCTCAAAACGCTTATCAATTTAGGTGTAAACTCACATCATGGGTCCATCTGAGGAGAGAGAAATCAAAAATAAAGTGAGAGGGAGTGGGTAGTTGGATTTTTAGGTGGAGAGGAGTAAGGATGTGAGTTTGTGTATGTGAGGTAGGAGAGTAATTCTCACTATTTATACTTTTCAAAAATAATAATTTTTCTTTACTTCAAAAAATTATCATAACTGATAAGAAAGTTGATTTTCTTCCATTCCTATATCCAAAATTAGATAAATCCAAGCCCTAAATCCTCTCAAAATCTTAAGCCCAAAATTTGACAATAACCTAAAAAATTAATGCATTTTATGTCCCAAAAATTTAGAAAAATTACTTCTCGATCTCAAAAAATTCCAATTCCAAAGCCATTGGACTATTTAGAATATTTGAGTATCAGTTTGTAACATATTCATATTATTTTGAGCAATTTTTTTATTTTATTTACGGTTTAGCTTTGCCTAGGACATTATTCATAAGAAACTCTCGTAAAATCTTAGCATTTTTAACCATTCAAATGACTTTGGATTGGCTTTAAACTTTGCCCAAAATTCTCTCACGATTAATACTACCTGTTGGTATGTTTAGCGTGACTTGAGTTTTGGGTGGCACTATTCACCTCGGGAAGTATTATTAATAAGAGTCGGGATTTTCGGGTCATTATAATATCCCGTCTAGATAAGCCTCCTTGTTGTTATGGCTGATATGATATTAGGTAAAGAATCACTCTTACCAAAGATAATCACTTCATTTCCTTCGGCAGTCTAAAGAATAAGCTTCTTCTATTCATAGTCAACCACTACTCGATGCTCAGACAACTAGTCCATGCCTAAGATAACATCGAACTCATGGAATGTTAGTCCATGCAAACTTGGTTTCTAGGTTGATTGCTTTGTTTGCTTAAGCCTTCTCTAGTTATCATCGTAGGACAAAAAGTGAGGTGTTTACAGTTTCCCCACTTTAGTGTGTGTTGTGAAATGCTAAAGCAATAATGCACATCAAAGTTCCTTAGTTAGAAATAATTACTTAAAGGTATACTTACTTGGTATAAAGCCACATCGAATATGAATGTTTGCCTCTGAAACATTGCAAAAGCTTGCTAGACATAAGTTTTATCTTCCCCTTAAAAAAGAAAAGAATTGATATTATGAATATGAACTACAACAAATACGGGTGCCTGCTCATCTTTAGGTGAAGTGAAAATCCAACTAGATTTGAACATATTTTTGCTTTGAAATCATGCTATTTTGCCTCTTCACATTCCAGCTTACTATCTTATGTCTTCATGATATAGTTTATACACTCACAATTAAATAATTTTGATCACACCTAAAGTTGTTTGACCTACAAGGTTTGACTAAGATGGAAAAGAGTTTTTAATTGGCTTGTTAGGCTGAACCTAATGATGATTATGGATTTACTTGTTAGGCTAAACCTAATAGTGATATTGGATTTTATTGTTAGGTTAAACTCGATGATTATTATGGATTTGCTTGTTAGGCTAAACCCGATAGTGTTATTAGATTTACTTGTTAAGCTAAACCTGATAGTTTTTATAGATTTGCTAGCTAGGTGAAACTCGAAAGAGTTATGGATTTTCTTGTTAGGCTAAACCTAATATTATGGATTTACTTGTTAGGTTGAACCCAATGATGATTATAGATTTTTTGTTAGGCTAAACCCGATCGTGTTTATGGATTTGCTTGTTAGGTTGAACCCAATGATGATTATAGATTTGCTTGTTAGGCTAAACTCGATGATGATTATGGATTTGCTTGTTACATTGAACCCGATATAGTTAGATTAGACATAGAATCGAATATGAGAGAATTAGATTGGACATGTAGTTGAATTTGAGAGAATTAGATTGGATATGAGGTCGAATCTGAGAGAATTGGATTGGACACAAAGTCAAATTCGAGAGAATTAGATTAGACACGGGGTCAAATCTAAAGAGAATAGGTTAAGCATGGAGTTGAATCCTATAAAAGAAGATGTGATAAGAGTTAGTATCAGTTTGACATGGTAGGTTTGTTATACGTACCTGGCGTTTATTAGTTATGGATAAAACTCTAATTTTAAGGAAAAGCGAGTAGTTGCCTGCCTTAATAATAATTTGAATGCTATGTGTTCCACTTGTGAAAGCCTATGTATATCTTTAAGTCATCAACCATGTGTGAATGTGGTGGTTTATGAATGCAAATGCATGCACTAGTGCATGTATGACTTATGTGAATCAATATGAATGTAGTGCCCTTCTTGGATCAGTTTTTGCTTGGTTCTTAAACAACTGGAAAGATGAACCTTTTCTATAATGTGTGAATGAATGTGAATCTTATTCTTAATTATACATATATATATTATTTGTCTTTTGTGTCTTTAAGTCATGTGACTGATGTCTGATAAGATGCTTATGCATGTAGACCTAATGAATGATGTGCCTATATGGCTAATGTTGTATGAATGAACTGATACATGTGCAAATGTATGAACACATCTAGTGATTGGTTTTTTCTTAGATGAATGAGTGTGAAACCATGAAGGTGATAAATGACATGACTTTAATGAATAAATGCACTCTATCCTATGGATGAGCGTGAAATCATGAAGGTGGTAGATGAATGTTGTGAATGGGATGACTCTAGTGAATGAATATGGTGATAGAGTGATTTAATGTGAATATGTCATAAATGGGTGGATATGTATCTACTAACTACATGCTTACTTGGATAAGTGTGGGTGAATGAATTTGGTGATAAGTGACTTATATGCAAATTAGTTTCTAATCTTTTCTTAACGAAGGAATGTAAAAAGGTATGTTTTTGACTGATTGGTGAATAATGCATTTCTGATGAATATAGTGATGCATGTGTTTTGCTTATTTTCTTCTAAATAAATGAGGAACCTTAGTGAATGGCAAATACATGTAAGACATGACTATGACTTTTTCCTAGATAATTGAATGAATCAATTATCTCTTATGATGTATGAATGGTGAAGGTAGATACATGTTGAATGATGGTATATCTTTTGTTATGATGAACGAATGGTGAAAGCTAATGTATGTTGAACAATGATGTATTTTCTCCTATAATGAATGAATATTCTTTTGTGATTAATGTATGAAGGCAAATGTATGAACAGGCAGAATGGGTACTTCTTCCTAAAATGGATGTGTAAATGAGTATGAGTGAGAGAACCTATTGTTTGTGATGTATGTGTGATAATGTTTCTAAATGCATGAATCAATACTTGATTTGTTATTGGAATCATTCTCCTCTCAGACTTATCATAGAAAAAGCTTCAATTTGAGAAGAGATTAAAGTTGTGAAGTTGTAGTCTAGATTAGGGTAATGAGAATAAGATGTCTCTTGAAGAAAGAGGTCCAGTTATGGTGATGAAAAGGCTAAGAAGGTAGGTTGAGAGGTAGTTTGAGTTAAGGTGAACAAAGGTAAGGCCAAGGCTTAGGTGAAATGTCAATTTTCCCTGGAGTGCATTTAAGCATATGTGGTTAGAGAGTGAATGATAAATGAGCATGTGAATGTATGTGATTGCATAACATGGTACTCTTATTTTTAGTTAATATGAAGATTTTCCAACTAAATATTTTCTCTCGACCTCTAATTGTTGCCTAAACTGCCCTTTATGGGTTTTTAATCTAGCGAGGTATGCTCTAACCCTTTATGAGTTTTCAACCTAGCAAACTTTTTTTTAAATTTAGCTTATCCACCTTTATTTAAGGCTTAGAATGTGATCGTGTTGTGCATGATCAACTGAATTTGGACTTGCACCTTTTAAGATGGTTCGATATGTTTTAGAGCTCTTGCCATGGGAGATAGAGTTTTTGGATCAACTAATGGCTTACTACAGGTGCCAACTTTATTACCCTAGAATCTAGAATGTTTATGATTCGAATGTCATTCTTTTGACCTTTTTGAGTACTGCATTAATGATATCCCGATTATTAGTCAGTCATGAAAATTTTTTAATTAAATATTTTCTCTTAATCTCCCTAACTTTTGCCGAGGCTCATGCTCTTGGTTGATCGACCCGGTGGGAATTAGAAAACTCATTTCTTTTTAAATGACGGCAACCATAGTTGAAAAGAGAATGCTTATTTGTTTAAGGCTTCAAGGAAATCTTTTAAGCTTTGGAGTTTAACACCTTCTGACTTTTGGATTTTTATGCGATCAAGAACCAAAAAATGTTTGACTTTTTAGTATGATTGCCATAAGCTTTTAGGCTTTGAAAATGATGATATAGAATGAAGTTTCTGCTTTAAGTTTTAGAGCCTATTGAGTTTAGACTTCTTTTAAGATTTGAATAAAAGGCATTCTTTTGGGTTTAGTTCCCCCTAACTTATTATTTCCTTTATCTCATCTCACGTTTAGGGATATTTCTCCTACTTTACAAGGAAAGATAAAGTTTTGTAATAATGGTGAGTCATCTTCTAGAGAGTCATGACATTATTTGTGACACAAGTGGATTAAGCTAATCATGTTTCTTCCTTCTTTTGGAAATATCTTAACTCACTTTCAAGAGTACCATGTTATGAAGTGATTGTGGTGCACAAAGATGCACATGAAAAGCCAAAATGATGTTTTATTAAACTTTAATTGTTCTAACATAGAAGAAAGAAAACAAGGATAGTCTATCCTATCTTTATTACATCTTTCCTTATCCTTGACTGGTAGGATTGTACAGTTGGTCAATAGTTGGCCCATGAGATGGCAGATTGAATGTTAGAAAGAGGGAAACTCACTTTTTAGAGATTTGAGGAATGTTGGTGAGATCTAGTGATAGGTGATTTTTAAGGTTAGGTATGCTGCCATGATCTTTTAGGTCTTAAATGGCATGACGTAGGGTTATGCATTTGTTGGTGAGATAAGTAGTTCTTTGATGGTATGTATAGTATAAATCATGGTGATATTTTGGTGGAAATGGTTATAGGTAAGGTTTGGGTGTCAGTGGTCAAAGAAGGTTTTTCTCTCTCAATTCTTTGAACATATTGGATAATCGTTTGTTTAGCTTAGTAAACTTGCGTGGTGAGCAATAAGGCTTTGTTCTTTAATCACTATTTGCCTCTTTAATTAAGCTTGTGCGTATCGGATCTTTCAAAGTGCCTTATTTTTATGCCATCGGCCTAAGGTTCTTTTGAATCTTTTCTTCTATGAATGTCACTATTCATTGTTATAGCATTGTAATTGCCTTATTCAATATATCATAGTCACGAATTAACTTTCACCTTTGGTTTCAAGTATTATTGCCATTTTGGTGATGAAGAGTGTTGATTAAAAGAGAGGAACCAAGTCTTTTCCTTTAAAGAGCCTAAATGAAAGATGATCTTTATAATTAGCATGATACACATGTTTAATGTGATATGATGCATGTTTCAAGCATTGTGATGCTATGCATGGTGTAGTTATTAATATGCATAAAGAACACATATTGGTGTGAGTGAGGTTTAAATTAATATAAGTGATACTTATGTTCTATGAGGTGAGACTAGGTGATTGAAGTCTATATGATATGTCTAGGTATGGTATGCTAATTGTGAATGCATGGATATATTAAGGATAGTTAATGCATATTATCCTTGTTAATGTGATACAAGGTATAGATGAATGATACAAGACTAAGCCTAAATAGTATGCATTAGGATGGAGTTATACAATGCATTGGGATGGTGTTGTACATGCATACAAGATGGTTTGTGCTACAAGATGCATGTTTATGCATGTGTAATTTATGAAAACTGCATAACACGTGTATGATAAGTTTGTGCAAGGTGACGATGCATGAACAATTACTTTTAAGGTATGATACAAGCTATCTCTATAAGGTACACATATTACAATGCATGTGTGTTTTGTTGTTCATGGATAGGAAAGTCTTCTAAGCATATATATGGATGGTTTCATGACAAATGGTGCATACTTCACATGTTGGGGCACTTATGGGTTTATTATATAAGATAGAGGAACAAAAGATGTATACTTAGGGATATATTCATGATGCATATGGAGGTGAAGATATATACATGGTTTTGTGTGGATACATGTGAGGATGTATGCATGAGAATATGAGATACACACATAAGGGGTTTATTCCTTAGATGTTATGGCATCTGTGTTATGCATGCTTACATGGATGGCTAATGTATGGGTGAGGTTAGGAGATCCTAGTATGGGGATAATCCTAAGGAATAAAATGTGCTAGTGTGAGATATGAAATACGTTTACAATGTATGTGACTTGAGGTGTTATAGATCAATCATATCTAAACCTAAGCCTCAATAATGTGAATGGGGTAGTGTTGTTCATATGTAACATATATTGATGTATGAATAAAAGCCTATAACTTTAGTTCATGTATGAAAGCCTATAATTCCAGTGTATAATTTGTAGAGTTGCCTAATGTTATGCATTATTCCTATTGATGCCTAATATGTGTGCTCCATGTCTAATGTATGAATGATGTTATAAGAGCAAATATGATGTATGTATATGTATGGATGTATGGATAAATCACATGACACTAATGGTTTGTGCATCATGTGTTAGTGTGAAGTGTGAATGATGTAGGATTATGCCAAGTGTGCACATGTGATATGAATTTTCTATGTGTGGATGTGAATGAGGTTTGTATGTCTATTCTAGTATGTAGGAATGGGTGAAGTTATGTGTCTATATCTAGTGATGCAAGATGCTTGGCATGTTACTGCATGTTTCAAGCAATGTGATGCCATGTAGGATGCAACCTAAGGGTAATAAATGCAGGTGGATGTGGATAAGTTTTCCATATTAGATGAAAGAATGTTACACGTACATTAGGTAAGAAAATTGATTAGAATAGTCCTAGTGATGACATAACAAGCATATATGGATGGTTTTACCCATGTAATGAAAGACACATTCTTTAAGATGGTAAGGTGCTTATGCATATGTCGTGCTTAGGGGATGATACAACTTGTGACATGGTTAAGGACTAGAGTGATATTTGTGAGTTATGCCTTAGGTACATTAGTTTGATGCCTAGGAGGACTAATACTATATGCAACACATGTTAGTGTACAAGATCAAGATACATGTATGTAAAATGTATACATGGAGACGCATCATATGAAGATACATGTAAAAGTGTATATACATATATAAAGATATAGGAGGTCCTAGGCATATGAAGATAAAGACATTTTGTAAAGACATATGCATCATTCTAAATACAAAAATGAATCTGTATGCATGGCATTTAGATGTCTATGATACATATGCATGTATGCATGGTTTTAGATGTTTATGATACATATGTATGTATGCATGGTTTTAGATGTTTATGATACATATGTATATATATTTTTACAAGATGTATGAAGCTATACAAATGATACATGATATGCTTATTCTTTGTGGTCATGTAGATATATAGTATGCCTATATGGATAGTTAATGTATGGGTCAGGATATGTGCCTAAACCAATATGAAATGCATTTGAATTAGGACATTGTATGTAAGGAATAAAAACTCATGAGATATACATGGTGCAGTTATACAAATAGGTAAAATACAATGTCATGTGTGTGTATACAAAAAAAGATACATGTTAGATGTATAAGGACAAACACAAGCAGTAGGCCTTCGAACCTTATTACTCCTACACATATGGTCATAGTAATTCTTCCTAGGTAGGCTAACTTAACCATCATTGAGGGATGAGTAAGTTTAAATATAGGCTTAATTAAGCCCAATGACCTCTTGTATTTAAGGCACATGCAAGAATAATGGCCTATAATATTTAAGTCTTGTTTAAGGTATAATTAGGTTAGGCCTATTCCAGATAAAAAGCACAATAGGCTTGGCCCCACTACAAATAAGGGTAAATGCAATAGGCCCATATAGCAATCATAATGCAATCACAAACTTTTAGGGTCATACAACTTAAGGGAAGTTCCTTGGCTTAACTATATAAGCTTATGGTTTGGTCAAAAGGCTTGTGGCTACAACAAGCGGAAGTCCTCTAAATAGGTCTTTCTAATTAAGGATAATAGCAACTGATTAGTTCACCTTTCATATACCTGAAGGCATGAGGCTTGTGAGTGATGGATATGCTAGCACTTCTCCATTCTTGAATGAAAAATGGAGTCATGGTTCACAACACCATCCAGGGTAGAAGGGACACAATTTATATAAGATGCAATACATGGGATTGATAAAAATTACAATATTAGATGGCATATTATTTGTGCACTTTCAAATTTAAATTCTCAGTCCCTAATAGAGTCACTATAGAGAAATATGTATTTTACCAAGGACGAAAGCAGTTTAATATTTTAGGAGTCACTATTTGGCCTCTACACCAAGACCATTGATCTTCTATACTAGAAAGGTTTGGAATTTAGATCTTATTCATGCCCCCATAATATGCCTTTCTTTTATATTGTAACTTTTATCAATCCCATATCAAAGCAATCATGCATTATATTTAAAGTAGTTATGTCACCTTTCCATGCATAAAAAGTAAAATTTAATATTTAAAACATAAAATAAGTTTATTATACATCCAGAAAATGGGTCATTGATTAGTTGGTATGACAATCACTTATAATTCCATAAGAATTGATAGTAACTGCCCAACTCCCATCTTTAGGAGATTGGCCTTTATTAAAATATATTTTTAATATGACTTTTGATTAGAGAAAATTCAAAACCATTTTATTATGAAAACACCAATTAATTAGTTAGAAAACCATTTGATGTGAAGTTATGCATTTGGCATGTAAAACAAGTTACTTAAATACCTATTACAATCCAAGGTAAGCCCAAAGATATAATAAGCACAAAACCAAAGGAAATAAAATAGAGCATTTAATTGGTCCTGTCTATACAACGCTAAGTTCGTGTGAACCTTATATAGCTCTAGCACATGTCTATGTGTACTACTGCTTGTAAGGGTTATTACATCTGTCCGAACCTTTAATCTAGTGAGAAGGGTCACTTGCATACAACTTAAAGGAAAAGGTTAATGATACGAAATAAGGATTCATAAAGACTGATAAAGAGGATGAGAAGTACAAATATCTATGAAATCTAGAATTCAAAGTAAATGCCTATGCAAACTACATAATAGAATAAAAATGTTAAACACAAACATATATGTGTGGACTACATTCCTCATGAGAGGGAGTCTATGCATACTTCATCATGAAACAAATAAAAGTAAAAAAGTATCACATGTACAAACTACATTCCTTGTGTAAGAGAGTCCGTGTGGGCTTAAGGATAGAGTAAATAAGAATAAAACAAAATCAACCGTATAGACTATGTTCCTCATGAGAGGGAGTTCATGCAAACTTTACATTAGTTTTAGTATGTCAACAATATGCATATTATAATAATTATACAACATGATAACATCATAGAGTTATGTCAATATGGTAAACAGAATACATTAAAACATGATATATAAAACAAATAGGATAATGTTGTCAAACATAAGTCCATTCTAATGATTAATCATGTATATATCAATACAGTAAGTTCATGCAAACATTATCATGCTCATAGATAGGTCTATACAATTAGGACAAAAATACCATAATAGTTATAACATTAAAAAAGTCAATTATACAATATGAAACAACTTAAATCGATGACCTGCTCCTATGGTCAAAGTCGTGATTACATAGAATTACCTCACTTGCGATCAATCCTTAGAGGTCATAGGTCTAAAAAAATAGTATCAATATGTATAGTGAGAGGCCTCAAATCTTACTTTTGTAAGTGGACTTCAAGCAACAACACAAAAGGTAGAGTTTTAGAAGAACATTATTTAAGCATGGGTTAATAGGACTAGTAGAGTGATTCCTAGTTGGAGTCCTTTCTTGGACTCATGAATAGTGGGTGTAGGCTCTCAAAGTTACCTCCTTGGAGATCCCCTAAATTCATACCCAAAAAAGGGTATTTATAGGTTTGGAGTGATAGGTCTCCCATCTAAAAGTGATAGAATCCTTTTAGGATTTGGAGACAGAGTCTGGATAGGAATCCTATGCTTCTAGAAGTTTTATGTTAGTAAGTCCATATAGACTTGATAGCTTAGTCTGTATAGACTTAGGTCATAGGCTTTCTCACTAATCTGTGGGCTTTGGGCTAGGTTTGTTTTAATCTATTCGAACATGGCCTTTGGCTTGTTCGTAGGGATCTTAGGTTTTGGGCTTAATTGGTCTAGGCTAGCCATGATGTGAATGTTATGGCATCAAGTCCAGGTAGCCTTTTGCAATGTTTGTCCATAGGGACATGGTTTCTTAGTTGCTTGCCTTGTTTGCTTGAGCTTGTCTCTAGTTATCATCATAGGCCAAAAAGTGAGGCATCTACACCATCAAATAGTTAATTTCTCTTCCTATTAAAATCTAATATCCATCATAATTTCTCTATTTATAACCTCCTTTTAAAATATTTAGACACCTCAATTATTCATCTTTATAGTTCCCAAAAATCATATAAATCAAACCCCTGAAGCCTCTTTTAACACTTGCTCAAAAACTAAGAAAATCAATTAAAAATGTAACTTTGATCTTTACGTAATTTAAGAAAATACTTCCTAATATCCAAAAATTCTAATTCCAATGCCAATGGACTAGTTGGAATATTTGAATATCAAGTTGTATCAATCCTGAGTCAATTTGAGCAAAAACAAAATATTTTTACCGCTTAAATATAATTAGGTCACTATTCACATGACACTATTGTAAAATTTTAACTATCATTTTTTATCCATCTAAATGACTTCGTTTTCAATTCAAACTTTGGCTAAAATTTTATTGTGATTAATATTTCTATTTAGTCACTTTAATGTACCTTAGGTCTCAGGAACACTAATCACATCTCGGGAAGTACTATTTATAACCTTGGGATTTTTAGGCATTACATTTTTTTGCATCTTAAAAGAAATTTCATCCTCAAAATTACCTAGTTTAAAAAAACTAAGGGTACTACTCTCTCATTGAGCTTTACCTTCCCAGGTGGCTTCTTCCATGTCATGAAGTCTCCAAAGCACTTTTACTAGAGATACTATCTTATTCCATAGTTCTTTGACTTCTTTTACCAAAATCTTCACTGACTTTTCCTCATAAGATAAATTTCATCTAATCTCAACTTTTTCACCTGATAAAACATGCCAATGATCTAATATGTACCTTCTGCTCATAAGCACTTGAAAGACATTATGTATTTGTTGAAGCTCAAGAGGAAGCTAATCTATAGGATATTAGTCCCACACATTTAATCATTTCATATGGACCTATAAACCTCAGGCTTAACTTACCTTTCTCACTAAACCACAAAACTTTGTTGTAAGGTGAGACTTTGAGAAACACTTTGTCTTTTACTTCATATTGAACAATTTTTCTTTTTAAGTCTGCATAAGCCTTCTATCTATTTGAGGCTCCCTTTAATCTATGCTTGATAACTTTTAACTTTTCTTTAACATCCTTAATTAGATATGGCCCTATAAGCTTAGTCTTACTTAACTTATTCTAGCATAAAGGAGTTCTACACTTCCTTCCATATAATGCTTCATAAGGAGCCATTCCTAAACTAACTTGATGGCTATTATTGTAAGCAAATTCTACCAAAGAAAGGTAATGATCCTAACTTCCCTTGAATTCAATAGTACAGCTTCTCAGCATATCCTTAAGCACATATCAAGCATACTTTAACATGGACATCACACATAACTTAGCATCAAAATCACTCAAGTATCAAAAGTTACCAAAATGACTCTTTCTAATTGACCATTGATTTGAGGATGAAATACAATTCTAAAACTTAATCAAGTGCCAAAGGCATCTTCCAAAATCTTAATATAAACCTCAATTCTCGATCTGATATAATGGAAGAACGTACTCCATGCAATCTATTGATCTCATTAATATATAACTCACTAAGCTTCTCCAAAGAGTAATCCATTAAACTGCAATGAAATATGCAATCTTGGTCAATCAATCTACCATAACCCAAACCAAATCACATCTACTTCTTGTCATAGGTAAACTGGCTATAAATTCTATGGTAACTCTATCTCATTTCCACTCAGGAATTGTTATAGGATAAAGCAATCTAAATGGAACTTGATGCTTAGCCTTTATTTGCTGACAAGTAAGGCACTTCATCATAAACTCTAACATATCTCTCTTCTTGCTTAGCCACAAATATGAAATCTTCAAATCCCAAAACATCTTAATGCTACTAGGATACATAGCATAAGGAGCACTATAAGATTCTTGCAAAATCTATTTCCTCAACTCTTTTACATCTAAAACACATATCTTGTCATAGTAGTACAAACAATCATCACTCTTAATCTCATACTCGGTAGGCTTCCCCTCTTGGATTGAACTTATAACATTCTTAAACCTATAATCATCTTTTTACGAGTCATTTACTTACTAAAACAAATTGGGCTTCACTTGCAACTCAACCAAAAGAACACC
>CANXYI011978105.1:0-18058 GCA_948208565.1 Hura crepitans
TTTTCTTAGGATTTTCATCTTTCTTGTTCTTGTTGCTTTCTATCTGCCATTTCTTTTTTTTACTATTTTTTTTATTTTTTTTATTATTCTCCTATTTAAATGCTCACTATGGTGCTTTTCTTATTCTATTAGTGTTTATTAAAATCATATTTCTAGGGTTTTTTTGTTTTTAATCTGCAATGTGTTGAGCATGTGTGTGCTGGTAGTGATATAGGATTTGTTTACATACTTATTGTCAGTTTAAGCCTCTCCTGCTTATTACGTATCTAATTTTTTTTGGAATTTTTTATCAATAAAAATCTTATGTCTACTCCCTTGTTTTCATTTTTTACTTCTCTTAAAATTGTCTCTGTTTTTCCTATTTTTATGTAGCAACCGTGGCATTCCTCTTCTTTTATATGGATTTTTTTTCATTTTCTTTAACAAATTTTAACTCTGTCTTACTATACATTTTTTTTTAAAAAAACTTTGGTCCAATGATGATTAAGGGCTAAATGAAACTTGTTGTTTGAGTTTACTTAGGCATTTTATCCCTTTTCTGAGATGTTTTGCTGCATTTGTTGCATGTACATTACGAATATTTGATCTATTGGTAGCTAATGGGTTTTATACTTTCAGCCATATTAGTTGGAAGCTTAACCTATGATTGTTATACCATTTTTGGTATTCTGTTACTGAATGATTTAATTTGTTACCCTATCAAATATTTCACTAATTGGTCTTATTTATGCAATGAATAGTTACCCATTTTAGAAATAGGATAAATACCTAGGTGAACCTTAATCTACAATATGTATGAATGCAAATCTTGAGGACCATCCCTAATTTTATTTTTCAAATTTTTATGTTAGTTTGCCCTTTTTAGTACAACATATAATTTTAAAGCCATAGAGATCATTGCTGAGCCTCCTTATGTCTTATAAGAAATCAAACCTGACTATTATAATGATAATAGGGATTAGCTTTTTAACAACAAATATATGAACCAAAATAGCAAATTATAGCTGACTTCCTTTAATATGTTAAAATTAGACCTGACTTTAAGATATTAAAGAGAGAATCAATCATAGAGTAGCTGCATTACCTTCTTCTGTTGTTGATGATGTGCTATGCTTCTTGCCTTCTTGCTCTGGAATGCTTTTCTTTTTATGTTGCCTTTTTCTGCTTTTCTCTTACTACTTTTTTCTTTCTCTATTTTCCTTTCTTTTCTTTTTTGTGTTTTTCTTTCTTTTTCTTTTTTTTTTTGTCCCCTATTCTGTGTCCCCAACCACTGCTTATATAACTATTCCTTTACAATGTTTTATCTTACTGTTGCAGTAGCCCCCTTACCCTTTCTACTTGCTGCAGGTATGATATTTTCCTGTAAAAGGCTGGGCTATTGTATGAACTGGAGCTCTAGAATTGCTACTGTGGGCTATAACTGTTGGACCTGTGAGCTAGGCTTAGTGTTGTGGGCTGTAGCTTTTGGGCCTATGGGTCGAGCCTAGTGTTGTGGGTTGCTGCTTTGGACCTATGGGCTGGGCTTGGTGTTAGGCTATAGGGGCTGCTGGCTTGGGCTATTTAAGCCCGACAGCTCCCTCTTTTCTTTTTTCTTCTTTTTCCTTTTAATTATGTATTCTTTATATATAATGCACTCCTTTTGTTCATGTATTATTAGAGAATTTTATATTTATCTTTTGTATAATGATTTTTTGTATTTAGAGACTAATAATCACTTGTTGTTTTAATTTTAATTTAATTAACTTCAATTTCCTTTGTTATTTTTTATAATTTGATCATACTTTAATTATTTGAACTATTTAATTAAATATGTTTAGGATAATGATAATAATAATGGTAATAACAATAATAATCTTCTTTTAATAATAATAATGGTAATAAACAACAATTATTCAATAACGATAATAATAATAATAGCTATAGCTTTTGTAAATAATGATAATGATTATCCTTTTTTTTCTAATATAAGTAATAATATAAAATTAATTTTATAAGATGTTTTAAATTTGGATTTATATTATTATTTACTTAGCCGGATGAAAATGGGTATCTACACGGTTGATTACTATATTTATAACACTTACAAAATAGTTTCGGTTCATCTCTATGTAACAATCGATTTTCATGCCTTTTCCATAGAGAATTAATCATATAAATCATGAAATATAATTATTTAATTTAATTAAATTACTAAATTACATTGCTTCATTTGGTAGAGTTCTAATCTTATTATAATTCCAAAGTAATCAAATTACTTATGGCAAGAATACATAAAAATCGATTTTCAGGTAAGAAGATATGGGCATAGGACCAAGCCAATTATTCTAATCTATATTTGATAACTCTTACCCATATTAGACCAGAATAATTTCTAGTCTAATTAATTAATATAAAATCCCAATCATATCAGAAAAATAAATCAATTTAAGATTAGAATCAAATTTCTACTAAAAATGTCAATTTCATGTAGAAATGTTAGCTATTGTTCTTTACATCATCATAGAATTGAAATTTGACCAAATTAATTAATACTTGGCTTAATTAAATTTATTTCATTATGATATATGACATATATTTCTAGAAATGCAAAATCCATTTTGAATTTTGAATTTAATTAAAAATCCTTGAATGGTAGATCACTAAGAATCGAATTCAAAGTGAACCGTAAAACCATTTGCAACTTGGACCATGGAATTGACACAAACCACTTTGGATTAGTTTTAGAAGCCATTGAAACCTTTTTGGATCTATAATGATCAACTTTATCTAAAAAATTTTGCCTTTTGAGTCATGAAACCCATGGAAAACCAAATATACAAAATTAGGCATTATGTGATTCAAAATTGTGATAATCTTGAAAATCAAGCAAGTTTATGAATCCAATTCATTTGAAAATGATTTTTACCACTTAAATAACTTTAATTAACATCATAAACATCATATATTCATGATATATTAGTTTTGAAATTATTGAAAATCAATTGCATTAATAAATGTAGCACTTATGAACCAATTAGTTTGGCATCATTCTAAAATCGATTAGTTTAATTCAATCGTTCTCCAATTTCTTCAGTTTTAATTATCATGCAAATATGACCGGAATTAAAATCATATTTTAAATCATCATATATCAGGTCAAATGACCAAAATAGAAATTGAATCAATTAATGCATCAAAATCAAATTGAAGTCCCCTTCTATGTGCATAGGAGGAATAATACTCTTTTATCCAACTGGTTAAACTTGCATAGATCAATTATTTGGATTTTTAATTCATAAAAAGTCATATTTAATCACATTAAAATAAATTTGAATAGCAAAAATTAGAATCATAAGCCACCATAGAACCGAAAAATCATAAAATTAAATTTTACGTTCAATCAACTGTAATAGTAATTCTTAATTATTTTTAATCTTTCAAGAACCAGGCTCTAATACCATTGTTGGTTTTCTCGAGATACACGTAGTGGAAATTTGAAAATTTTTGACAAAACTAGATGAGATAATAGATTCAAAAGATTTAAAATACGTTATTAATTGGTAAATTAGCAGCGTATAAAATATTTATCATTAATAACTAAATCAAAATTCCTTTTCTTTTGCTCTTCACACTGCCTTGTCACAAACCATAGTGATCCTCATCAAGAACACTTCTTAGGGATTGACATAAAAAGTAGAGCAGAATGGTAATGTGAACTGCTAGGTGCCAATAAGCAACTCACGCAGATGAAAGAAGAAGAAAGAATATTGTGTAAGCTTTAGTGGCTTGTCTTATGTGTAAGCTAGGTTGCTTATGCATGTGGAGGCTGATGATTCATTGGTATATTTATACTTAATTAAAACCTATTTAGGTTATAATTTAACCATTAAAATTTAACCTAAATCAGCCAAAATGACGCCATAAATTGGGCTCTCAACAGGCTCATATGCATAAGCCTAGAGGTGGGTTTATGTACATTCTGCACTTGGCTTACCTAGGAGAACCTTATGTGGGTAAACAAAGCCTCATATTTTGTCATCTTCTGTCTATTTCAAGGCCCTTTTATATTCTTAAAAATTTTAGAAAAAATCAGACCCAAATATCACCACTAATTGGGCTTAATAGGGCCTTATTTGTAGAAACTCCAATTTCTAGATCATTGCACTACAATTGGGCTCCAAGCCCAATTATTTATTTTTTATTTTTAATTCATCTTTTAATGATATATCATGTCATTAAACCATTTAAACTCTTTGAATCTCTTTATACTTCTTTTAGTGTGTGAGCTTACGGATTTTCGAAGCACATTGGTAGTACATAGTGAATTTGAGTCCTTGTCCAATTAGAACTCTTGTGGTTTAATCCAATTGAGCCCATAATTAATTTTAAATTAATAATTCACTTATGTACAAGTCTTGAGAGGTTTCTTGCTACACCTCAAGACTGCCCATGTGTCAAAAATTCGAGTGGTTTGATTTAACCCTTCCATATCTAGTTTCCATGAAATTTATCTTTTCACCATAATTTATCTTCGTTAGGTTTGAATATGGGCCTGTGTCAACTCAATGATTAACTAAGTATTCTAATTAAGCCCTAAAAATGTTAGTTCAAATATTTATTCCTTTATTCCCAAATGCCCTTGTGAATCTCATTCACACTTGCATTTCTCTTTGGCCAAAGATTCCCAAAATAAAGGCATACTAGAATAGTGAGATAAACTCCCTATTATAATTTGGGGTGGTGAATCCTCTATAGATAACCTTGATGATCTCAAGTCATAAGATACTTGCACAACTATATAATGAGATAGTTTCACTAACATAGATTATGTATCAGTGTGAACATCTCATAATAGGCCTCCAATGGACCTATTTTTTAAATAAGCATCCACATGTTAACTCCAGGCATCACATGCTTACAGTTTTTGAGAACTACATTTCGACTAGGTTAAATAGTATAACATGTGCTAGTCTATCCACATTAATAATATCCAATCTTATTAATACTATAACTAAGGATAGTTTTGGCATTTCACATTTGCATGCAATAAGAATCTCACATCATGAACATTTCATGATTTCTTCTATACTGTGAGAGAATACTAAGGACTTTATTACATAGTTTAAGATCATAACAAACAAATGAATTAATGTGAGCACTAATGTAATAAAGAATGCCTTTTATAATAAATGAATGTTAAAATGTACATAAAATATCCCTATTACACATGTGCTCTAGGGTATGTAACTAACAAAGGTTTCAAGGGAAGTCTAAGTTCTTAAAGACTTATTTAACCACCCTAAGATTTTTAAGGTGTCCATATTCCCTTGCTTTTCAATGAAATTATTTGTAAAGTTTAGAATGTGGATGACCTTAAGGGACTCTTTAGCACCTTCTTGTTTGAATTTTTCAAGCTGAGACTAGATAGAGGAACTATATTAGCACCTGTGTTATTAATGTTAGGCACTTTTTCTACTATTTACTTAGCATGCCAATCAAAAGGTTTAGAGGGGACCTTGTCTTTATTCACTATATTAGTTTCCATGGGTTTACACATAACAAAAATTAAACACTAATGGATTTCAAAATAGTGGATGAATAATGAAAATTGAAAATAAAAATTAGAACATAAATTAGATTAAGAATTTTATCGAATGTATTAAATCTCAATTCTTATGAAACTTATCTTCGCACTAGGTTATTGCAAACCACAACATACCAGTTGGAACACATATAAGGTATCCACACTATAAAAAATGATAAAAACTTAGGAGGTAGTTATAGAGAGAAATCCAACTAACTTAGAGGCTAATAGAGGAAACAACTACAGAAGCAAAGGAGGCATAGAAGAAAAAGTTAGTTTTTTTAATATCTATTAAAGGCTTTACCTTAAGGCCAACTTTTTAAGTGTTTTATACCCTTTTTTATTTAGTACTAGGTCAGATTAAAAGGCCTTTTAACTCTTAAATGTCTAACCAAATTGTGCTTTAATTAAATTAAATAAAAGGCTTAAATTAAGACCTAAGAACATAAAAACTTAATCAGGGCTTTAAGCTCTAATTTTAGGCTCTAAGCATAATGAGCCTTTCCTCTTTATTTATTCAAGTCTATTGACATCCCATGTTATTAAATTTTCTATTATTTTACCTTGTCAACTTAATTCCATAGGTGTGTGACCCTATGGGCTTTCGAAGCATATTGGCAATACATAAGTGAATTAGAGTCATACTTGAACTAGGACTCTGTGATTTAATCACATTAGATCATTATTACTTCCAAATTAATAAATTCACTTATTTATAAGTCAAGAAAAGCATTTAACCATGCATCATGACTACCCAAGTGTCGAAAAGTCAAGTGTTTTGATATAACCCTTTCATATATGGTTACTATGCAATAAACTCTTTTTATCATTCTTTATCCAATCTAAGTTTGAGTATAAACTTGTGTCAACTCAATGCTTAATTAATTATGCCTAACTAATCCTTGAATTTTTGATTGTAATTAAGTTTTTCCTTTTTCCTAAAATGCCCCCTTTGAATTTTATACAAACTTGCATTCTGCTCTAGCCAAAGATTCTTAAATAAAGACAATCCATTAAAACTATGATATAAACTCTCCAAAATAGTATTGGGTGGTAAATCCTTTGTTGATCACTCAAATACCTTGAAGTAACTCATGATATACCCAACTTTATATCTATTTATACCTCATGGCAAAGTAAAAGCACTAGAGTCAAAGTATAATGTTTGATACTTATGATAACTTAGTGATATTAAGTTTGAGGATACTTATACAATTGATATGATGTGATACTTTCATTGACATAGATTATATATCCATATGAAGAACTCATGATATTTCCTAAATAAGCATCCATATGTTAACTTTAAGCATCTGATGCCTATAACTTGTGAAAACTACTACTTAACCTAGTCAAGGAGTACAACATATGCTAATCTATCCTCATTAACAATGTCCCATGTTGTTAATTTTGGTATTATCACATCATGAATCATTCATGATTACCTTTATCCTATAATTATATACCGATGACTTTATTGCATAATTTAATAATAATATTAAGAAAAATGAATAAACATAAGCACAATGTAACAAAGAATGACATTTATCATTAATAAATGGTGCTTAAATGTATATGAATGTTGCTATTACACATGTACTCTAGGGTATACTACTACTAATCTCCTATTTAGACTAGAGCCAACCACTCATATGTCTAACACCTATAATATTAAGATGCTGATTGAACTTGTTATGTGACAATTCCTTAGTGAGAGGATTAGTAACATTTTAATCATTTGGGACTCTCAATCTTCACTTCTTGTCTACCAATTATCTCCTTGAATAGATGGTAGTGCTTGAGAACATTTTGATTGCTAATGAGACTGTGGTTCATTTGCCTCTACTATGGCTCCCTTGTTATCATAATACAGTGGTATAAGATCTATGATGAAAGGTACTAGTCTAAGTTCAATAATGAGCTTTTTGATTTAAATTATTTCCTTAGCTATATTGAAAGTAGTTATGTATTCGGCTTTAGTAGTTGAGTTCGTAGTTGTCTCTTATTTAGAACTTTTCTAACTAACTGCACCTTTTTCAAATATGAACATATAACCTAATTAAGATTTATAGTCATCTTTATTAAACTAGAAGCTAGCATCAATATACCTGCTTACCTTTGAATCCCCTTTTTCTTATACTAAGAATATATCCTTAGTCCTTCTTAAGTACTTTGGATGTTCTTGATAACCACCTAATATTCCTCTCAAAAATTGGATTGAAATATGCTTATCATAGATAGAGCAAATGCTATATTAGGTTATATACAGTACATAACATACATAATGAATCCTATAGTTGATGTATATAGGATCTTACTTATGTATTCTCTCTTTTTTTTATGTCTTAGGACACATTAACTTAGAAAAGAACTTCCCATGCACTATAGGAACAAATCCTTTCTTAAAGAGATTCATCCTAAACCTCTTTAGCATTTTGTTTATGTATGTAAACCATGAAAAACCTATTAACCTTCTAGATTTATCTCTAAGATCTGTGTCCCCATTATGTAGGTTGTATCACCAATGTCTTTTATGGAGAATTTCTTAGAAAATTAACTCTTTACAAAATGATGAACTAAGACAAAATTTCTCAAGAATAATAGCCATCAATATTTAACATAAGGAAACACTCCTATTGATCTTATACACATAAAGTTCATCCAGGTTTTATGAGAAATCAAACTCTTTGATTTCTCATCAAAATGAATATTCCAACTCCTATATGTTTACTTTAAGCCATAGATGGATTTCTAAAGCTTGCATACCTTATTGTTATCATTAAATGTGAATCCATTAGGCCATGTCACATATACCTCCTCTAATAGATTTCCATTAAGAAAAGTTATTTTCACATCCATTTTCCAAATCTCATTATCATAATAATCAGAATTAACAAGTAATATCATAAGGGATTTAAGCATAAACATTAGTGACAAGGCCTTATCAAAGCCAATTCCTTACCTTTGATGATAACCTATAGCAACAAGGTGTAATTTATAGGCAATTACATATCCTTTCATGTCGATCTTCTTCTTAAAGATCCATTTACACCTAATGGGTTTTGTTCCTTCAAATGGATCAACCAATGTTCAAACTTGGTTGTCATACATGGAATCCACCTTGGACTTTGAGGGCTTTAACCATAATTCTAATTTTAAACTCTTTAGAACCTCATTGTAGTTAATAAGCTCATCTTCCTCTACTAATGTCACATGCTTATTCTCATATGAGAAATCCATCTCTCTAGGATAATATGGACTTTAGCAGAGCATCTATGAGCTTATGTAATAATAGGCTTTTCTATTACCTCATCCGTATGAGTAATAAAATTAGGAAAAATTGGATGATTAACCTTTATCTATAGTTCTTAAGCTTTAGCAAGTTCAATTTTGCTTTTGCTATCTTCTTTTTGAAGAAAATTTACTCTTTCTTAAATAAGACATCATATTTTGAAACAAACACATTTTGTTCTGAAGGGTTATAAAAATAGTATCCTAAGGACTCTCCTATATACCTCATATGTAGGCATCTATTAGACTTAGCATCCAGCTTATCTAATATTACTCTCTTTACATAAATGGGGTAACCCAATACTTTTATATGTGAGAGAGATGGCTTATTGCACCATATCTCATATGGTGTAATATCAATTGACTTAGGTGAAACTCTATTTAATACATAAATAGTAGTTTTCAGTGCATAGCCTTAGAAAGACTTAAGTAACTTTTCAAGACTCATCTTAGATTGAACCATATCCAACAAGGTTTGATTTCTCCTTTTAGATACACCATTATGTTGTGGTGTATATGTCGGAGTCCTTTGAGACAATATCCTACTATCTCTAAGATTACTTTAGAACTCTTGACTCAAGTATACACCATATCAATTCAATTGAAGTGTTTTAGTAGTTTTGCCAAGTTATTTCTTGACTTTATTTCTTAATTTTATGAAGTTTTTAAAGGCTTTCAGACTTGTACTTCATGAAGTAAAAGTACCCATATCATGAATACTCACCAAAAAAAGGTAATAAAGTAGAGATAACTATCTATAGTGTGTGTGGTTATTGGGCCACATACATTTGAATATATCAGCTTGAATAAACCATTAACACATTCACTCTTACCATTGAAAGGCATTTTTGTCATCTTGCCTAAGAAAAAAGACTCACATGTTTAAATAATTCACTCAAATGAATAAAAGTTGCTAGCTTTCTACAACTTAGACAATGCCATAAATAAGATGGTTTCAAGTTATCTAGTTTTAATCTATTGGTATTCACATTATAAACCTCTTTATCATGATCATGAATAAAAATTTCATTAATATTAGATAAAAATAATAAAAGACATCATTCAAGTAAATGGAACAACCTTTGTTCCTATTAATAGAAATATCAAACCTTATTTAACGAGAGAAGATAAAGGAATAATATTCTTATTAAAAAAAGGAACATAATAACAACTATTGAGTTCTAACACTAAACTAGAAGATAAATACAAGTAATATGTTTCGACAACTAATGTAACAACTTTTGCTCTATTTGCCACTCAGGGGTCCACATCACTTTTATTCACCTTCTTACTACTTTTTAGACACTACAAATCAGAGTACAAATGGGAATCACAGTTGGTCCAATACTAGTTAGTAGTTAGTAGAAGCAATACTATTATTATTCTCAATAACATAATTACCTAAAGTAAAAAGCATCTATGGGTTTCTCTTTCTTTAGTGACTCTAATAATGCCTTAGAATATCTTTTTACCCCTTTCAGGATTAGTCTATTTGTCCTTCTTAATTCCTCCTTAATCTTTCAATTGAAAAGACTATAATTTTTATTCTCAACAGTCTTAAGCAAGTTTACCATCTCAAGTAATATGATTGCAAAATTAGCTCTTAATTCAAAATCTACCATAAGACCTAGAAAAGAAGACCTTTCATTATAACCCAACATTTTTAACCCATGTTATAAGGCCAAAGTGTTCTCCACCATCTTCCAATGGAATAAAAATTTAGATATCTCACATCTTTCCATTTTTTAAGATGTTAGATGAAGATATAAGCATCCATATACCCATCCTTTCTTTAAAGTTAATAAGACATAAAGGCAAGCATGTTATCGTTAATATCCCTATGTACTTATAAAAAGCTTCCTACTCTCATAAAAAAATCATTATGTAGAGGAAGTAGAATATATATGTCCAACACATTGGAAATCTACTAACCTTTGAGAACTCTTATCAAGTTCATATTAGGTTATGTAGTATGCACTTACAAATGAAGATTGAAAGCACCATTATGAGGGAAGTAAGCTAATGACAAGAGTCAAGAGTTGCCATTGGGTACTAATCGAGAATCAATGAGATTGGCATAAGTGTTTTAACTAAAGAAAAGGACCAAGTCATTAATCATCAAAGAACTAGGTTCATGGTGTCACTTATTAAACATACCTCTAGTAACCTGTTTGCATCCCTTTTTTCAAAACCAATCAATTCAAAATGATCAAAGACTTGACTTTCGTACCTAAAAATGATATAGAACCATGCTTTTATTTATACCATGAGTTAACACGGAATGAATCTTTTAAATTGATAATTTTATCCCTCCTCTCACACATTTTTTTCATTCAAAATAAGTGCACTTAATCATATAAGAGCATAAATTTACAAAATAAATATAATGTATTACAAGAAATCAAATTAAAAATTATGCGTACATTAAATCAGGTTATTATTTATTTCAAAAACTTTGGTTCTTACATGCCATTTTTACAAGACATATTTTTATTATTATGATTTTTGTTTAAGAAAAATCAACATCTACGTTTTAATATAACACTAATTAATTGATAGAAAAACAATTCGGTCAGTTTTCTTTTAATGTGTAAAATTATTTTTTTATTGATTATAATATACATGAAAAATTATAGGGAATATTCTAATAAAAGCAACAAAATAATAACACATGACAATATTCTAAAATACATTCTAACGTAAAAGGAAATAGAAAAATTATAAAAAAATTTCTAGGTTACATTCTAACTGAAAAGAAAATAAAATCAAATGAAAATTAACTAAAACACATTCTCACAAAAAAGGAATAAAATTGAATGAAAATTAACTATATATTAGATATGAAAAATATAAAAAAAAGGAATTAAACACAAAAAACTGACCAAAGGAAAAATGGTAATTTCACTTGTACAAAAGTAAAATGATTGTTTCTGTTGGAAAGTAAACAAACATTTTTATAGAATGAAAAATAACAATTTAGTCCTTTGGGACAGTAACATAATTTTTAAGAAAAATTTAGATTAGCTCATAAACATATGCTAAATTGCTAGATTAGTTCATAAAAATTTTGAATTAATTCATACACAAAATAAATAGAAAAATCATGAACATATTGTAAAAATAAAGAATAAATAAAAATTTAAAAAATATGTAAAATATAAAAATTATAGAAAATCAAGAATACACGAGAAATATAAGAAAAAAATAAAAAATTAAAAGAAACATGTAAAAAAATATACAAAATAATATAAAATGGGGATTAAACCACCGTGTTCGACTAGTAAATAGATGATTCAATCCCTTTAAGAATAATAAGAAAAAAGGGGCTAGTTAATTTACCAAGTATAATTGGCTTCAAATTGTTCTTAGAATGATCAAAATTAATAAAAAATTGACTTTAATTAGAAATAGTAGAAAAGAAAAGATTTTTAGTGTTTGCCTTTTTTTTAGCCTTCTGTGAATGCACTTGTTTTGAGAAAAGTCATCCTCTAATAGACTCGTCACTTTTAAATTTATAATGGGCTTTGGAGAAGAAAATGTTGTTTTGGGAAAACAGAAAATGATTGTTTTATGGAAAACGACCATTTTGGAAAAATTGAAAATGGTCATTTTACCCGAAATGATGACACTTTGACGATAGTAAAAGAATTTGACTCTAAATGACTTTTTTTTATCACTTTTCAAAACCCTTAGAACTGTAAAAACTACTGATTTTGAGAACATAGACTTTTAATCAAACTAGATATTAAGGTTCTTATTTTCTGAAGTCTCCATCCTTTTATCATTATTAAGAAATCCAAACTCAGGAGCCCCTAAATCTAGTATCTACATAATCCATATGTGTTCTTCATACTACTCAATAAAATCATGATTTTCAAATGCAATGCAATGTTCCTAAAATCTAAGATTCACATCATATACAAAAATAATATAATTGTAATAACATTATATAAAAATTCATAATAATTAACAAAATGAAGTTTTCATTAATGTAACTAGTTTAACATGTATTATAATCCTTATCTTATCATACCATCACTTATACAGAATGTAATAAACATGATAACAACCCAAAATTATAGATTTTAAGCTATCATTATGTGAAATCATGTAAAGAATAATCAAGATCGTGTTCATGACATTAGCTTTTTAATGACTAAGATATGTAATTATATTTTGTTAGAAAACATGATTTTAAATGCAAGCTATTATATTAATATGATGAAAACATAATTCATGATGAATAATGCATATTTTAGCCCTCAGAACATAATAATTATGTTGTTTTAAGCAAACTAGTGAATTTATGATGGAATAACACTAATATCATGGGAAAAATCCTCCTAGAACTCACTTGAATGGAGCTATCACTTTACAATGGCTCTAAAATCTCTAACTCTTAACAATATATTGAATTAATGACTTTAAAATATTGATTCTCTTAAGAACTGCTAAATGCTCTTAAGAAACTCTTTCTCTTGAATATTGTGTCTCTCTCTTTAATATTGCATGTCTTTGATTATAGAAAGGGAAAGTCTATTTATAGGCTTTAATCTAAGGTATTTAGATCATTTTCCAACTCTAAATAGGGTATCTAGGTTGATCAAAATCTTAGTGATATGATTCTGATAGGAGTTTTCCTGTGATATTGGTGTTCTTCCATAACAAATTCACTTTTTTGCTTAAAGCATCATAATTGGCAACCTCTAAGGGCTAGAATATGCATTATTCATCATGAAAATTATTTTTTCATCATCTTAATATGATAGCTTGCATTTAAAATATCTTTTTCAACAAAATATAATAGCATATCGTAGTCATTCAAAAGTTTATGTCATGAACATGATCTTGAGTATTCTTCATATGATTTCACATAATGATAGTTGTTAAATTCATAATTTTAAGTTTTTATCATGTTTATTACATTCCATATAAGTGATTGTGTGATTATAAACGATTATAATGCTTCTTGCAGTAGTTATGTCAATGAAAACATCATATTGTCAATTATTACAAATTTTTGTGCAATTATATTACAATTATAGTATCCATATATGATGTGAATCTTAGATCTAAGAAATATTGCATTGCATTAGAAAATCAAGGTTTTATTAAGTAGTACAGAGAATGTTTATGGATTCTAGACATATGATTAATAAGTACCATCACGAACCTAATTCTTTGATGATCAATGTCGTAGTCCCTATCTTGGGTTAAAACACTTATGCCAATCTCATTGATTCTTAGTTTGCACAGAGTAGTGGCTCTTGAGTTTTGTCACGAGCTTACTCTACTTACAGTGGTGAAGTAATATCACACGTCTAAAACTATATTTGGCA
Organism: Hura crepitans; assembly: GCA_948208565.1. Taxonomy (NCBI): domain Eukaryota; kingdom Viridiplantae; phylum Streptophyta; class Magnoliopsida; order Malpighiales; family Euphorbiaceae; genus Hura; species Hura crepitans. The sequence goes on from CANXYI011978105.1 coordinate 14,194, forward strand.
CCAAAAACTCATACGTCGATTCATGTGCAAAGACCTGTGTTACACCTTAAAACTACACATCTATCCTTAAGGACACCATGAAATATAGCTTAATAGTTTAGTGCACAGTAGGTATAAGCCTCCCTTGTCAAGTTTAATCTAAACCTCATATATGATAAACCTTATATCTTTTCCTTAGGAACTCTATTGTTGTAATTTGTTTGAACTTGATTAGTTGAGTCCAATTTGAATTCTATTTTTAACCCCCTTAGACTTCTAAGGCAAGTTAATGATTCCGCTTAGCACTTGTACTCTCATCCATGCACCATTAGATTCACTTGGCATTTTATAAGTTCAACCATATATTAAATAAGTATATATGACATGCATCATGATATACCTCTACATTATCACATATGCATATCATTCATGAATGCATGCAAAATACATAACATTAGAGATAGTCTACATTAGTATCACCTTGAGGACATAATGCATTCATGCCTCAATCATGTATACATAGTAACATTATTAAAATCATTTAGTATGTTCTCACTTAGACATATGTGTGTAAAGTATCATGCTTCATATAGACTCCTATAAGGTCATTTGTACATTAACTAAGCATACATGACGTTTATCATTAGGGTTATTTTAGAAATGGATACATTACTTATCTATGCATATAACATGCAACACAAAACATTAGAGACAATTTACATCTCACATCACCTTACCTAAAGATATCACGTATCCATGCCTTAAGCATCATATTACACTCTTGTATATTTATTCATAAATTAATCATGCACGTATAACATACACCCTTAAAATCACTCTACAATTTGCATTATATTATTTAGGCATAAATATATCATGCAATAGCATGCATCATACATCATACTAGCCTTTTGTATTCTTATTCATTATACATACACAACATGCATAATTAGAGTAATTCCCATTAAGTAGGTATACATATCATACATTTAGGCATATATACTTAATGCATCCCTATATTATCATGTATCATAATACTTGAACCATATATCACAACACATATCATATACATGTCACATCCTGTAAAAGTAATAGCTAGGCATTATGCTAACTATTTGTCTTGCTACTAAAGATTAGCCTTTAATTAGACTCCTCGAGGAAATAAACTTTACATTTTCCCTAAAAAAACCTATTCTAAAAAAATGCCAGTATGTAGCAAAGACCTGCAGAGTATTAGTGCAATTGTTAAAGAGCAATGGCTTTAGAGATGGAAGAGATACAAATTATGACTAAGGATAAGCTAGCCAAGATCACTGTGGGAGCAAATGTGGAGATGGACTCATAGAATGACAAAGGAAAGGAATGCCTAGCCAAACCTAGCAACCCTCCTTATAGATTTGCTAACCTAAAGAAGCTTTTGTCAGTAATGTTCACATAATTGAGGAAAAAGAACTTACTTCAACCATTAACACCTAAGCCTTTAGCCAAGCCACTTCCACTAAATCAATGACTTATAATGCCATTACCACTAAATTCTAGAAATAGTCCAAACTAAACATCTCAAGGTCTCACAATTATTCCTAAATTCTCTAAAGGACAAAGTCCTCTTTCTCAGGCTTTTTTTTTGCCTCATCCAAAGTCTAATGGTTTCAACAATCAACTGTATAATGACTTCCCTATTTGTCTTAATGTTCAATATGGAATATAAGATCTCACCAAGCAAGGGCCATAATGGGATTCAAAGGATTTTGATAACAACCTTGTATTTAAATGAAGAATATAAAATTGAGAGGTCTTAGGTTTAGTTCTTGTCATTTTCCTTTGTTTTGAAACTGTTTATCAAGTTTAATAAAATATTGCTTGGATTTACTTTTTTCATAAGCATTTTTCTTCATTAACACACTTATTGCATAACTTGGTATCCTTAAAAGTGAGTTGAGAGAATAAGAAATAAAATAGAGCAAAAAAAATCAACTTAATCCACATACAACATGATGAGCTATTCAAAATTCTCTTAGAAGTGGCTCATAATATGTACACTCAATTTTAAGAGACAAGACTTGATCTTTCCTTGTGGGTCAAAAAAAGTACCTTTGAAGGTAAGGAGAGAAAAAAAAAGAAGAAAAGAGAAAAAGAAGGAAGAAAGGAAATAAAAGAAGGAAAATTAAAAGGTTGGGGAAGTCTAATGCCGACTAAATCATGAAAAGTTCAAAAATTTCTACTCAAACACTTTTAAAATTCCAAATCCCTTTTCCTTAAAGGAATATACACCCATTTTTTAAAAGCCTATAGAAATCCTTTTAAGTATTGAATCTATTAAGTTTCTCTTTCAGTTCCCTTGTCCAAATATTATCAATAGGCTTTAAAAATACCAAAAGCCTTTTAACCATTTTTTTAAAAATTCCAAAGGGAAAGACTCAAAATTTCAAAGCCTGTAACATTTTTCTTCTATATCATGTTTGCTATCACTTAAAAAATGCCTTCTTTAAAAAAACTAATGAATCCTTCTACGTTGATCAATCAAAGGTATAAGCCTAGATAAAAGTTAGAGAGTTGAGAGAAAATAGTTACCCAAAAAACATGTGAGCTGGCTAATAACAAGGGTATCACCAATGTAATATATGGAAAGATTAGGAGGAATGATGTTCTACAAACAATTAGAGCATCAGGATTCAAGATACTAAGGGGTTTATATGAAATCAAGGCTAGAACCTACATAAGTTACCTATTTATTCGAATGATAAAAAGCTCTTAGCTCAAATTATAATATGAAGAGTCCCATGAAACTACATCAGTTGAAGTTAAGACATGAGAGCTCAAGCTTTATAGGTATAATTGGTCTAATAATAGGACTGTGAATTCCAATATGTAGTATGTCTATTGAAAACTTCTGGCCATTTCTTGTAGTATTTTGATTTTCCTTTTTACAACCCCATTCTATTAAGGGCTTCGGATAGTAGAAAAATTATGACGAATTCTTATTAGCTTCTTCTCTATGATAATTTCTAATATAGCCTTTGTCATTTTTTATATTTTTTCCTCAACTTCTCAAATTCTTTGAAAACATTTTTCTTATGAGTTAGAAATAATACCCAGGTGAATCTTGTGTTATTGTCTACTATCAACAACACATAAGCTTTTCCACTAATGCTTACAGGACTAATGGGTGGAAAAGGTCTAAGGCATTCTTAATAAATATGTCATTCTTAGATTTGAATGAAGCTCCAGTTTGATTTCCAAATTGACATGCCTTTTGGCAATCCATCTACAAGATTCCTTCTTCACAACTTTTAAATAGCATGAATGCTAGAATAACCAACTTTTTTTTTATTTGCCATGCTTTGCTCAAATCTTTTTATGTAATGATACCATTTTCTTTGCTTTTGTGTAGCTTTTCTAAGATAGATGTTGCTTGATTTGTACCTTATTATAATAGTCCTTTTTGTTCTGACATCTTCTATTCTATAATAATCTACTTCAAAGATCATTGTTCTATTCTTATCACATAATTCGCTAATACTCAATAACTTGAATTTTAAACCTTCAATAAGTGATACATCTTTAAGGCAAGGTTTAAATCCTAGTGTTCCTGTCCCAGCAATTTTTCTGTTCTTATTATCATCAAAATTAACTTTTCCACCATCCATTATGGTTAATTAGAAAATACTTTTTTTTATCCTAAGTTAACCACTATCCAAGCAACATTTTTTTCCTAATATATTGCTTTTTAAAAAAATTTGCATAGAAATCAAGTAGATTTAGCTCCCTAATTTTTATTAGATCTTTTTTCTATTAGTAGCATTAGAATACTCAACCTTTTTTAGACTAACAGGACTACGAATTCTAAGTATGCAAACCATTACAAAGAAGATAAGAAGAAGACATG
>CANXYI011978158.1:0-10926 GCA_948208565.1 Hura crepitans
CCATGGATTATATCAAATTTCTTTCATAAATAATAATAAATTAAATAAATTATAATAAACCATTTAATTTTAAAATTATTTGGTTTACTTAAATTAAATTAAATGGGTTATATGGGTTACACCAATTTTGAACACCCCTAACTAAGTTATATAATGAAGTTAAATCATTTCTTAAACTGCACAGGTATGTTAATGATATTATGCCATGATTAAAATGATTTAAGTTCACCACTGAGTATCTCGTATACTCAGCATACTTGTTTTGGTGCATAGGTACACAATAGAGGCAACTTACCTCATAAAGCGTGATGATAGTGGTTCAAAGGATACAAGTGAAGGATTTTGAAGTATAATTATACAATTTTGATATCCATGTACCTAGCTGGGATATTGGGTAGAAACATGTATGTAAGCTATAGACATGTAATGTATTAAGTAAACATAACATGCTGATGTAAATAAAGTATTCCTACATGCTCTATTTGTGAATGTATGATCAGTTATGATGTGTGATGTGATGTGAGCCTGAGGCTCTATTTATGCATGTTTTATCTGTGGCCTGAGGCCTGAGTTTGATGTGTGCTTAAGCTAATATTAGGCTGAGAACGGGGGACCAGATGGGTCCAGGTGTTGTGAAATGTTTATAGAAGTGTTAAAGATGCTTGTAAAAATTTTGGGATAGAACCCAGATAGCTGTTATGCTACCGAAATTTCTAAGATTTTGGAAAATGACTCATAATTATCTGATAGTGGCATGTTTGTATGGCTATACCTTGATAAGATATAAAACCAATAGAAAGTGTTTTTGGAAATAAAGTAAGTTACATGGATGTAAGTAATGGAAGTAATAGGAATGGTACTAGTGACTTAGAAGTATGTGCATCACCTATGGGGTCTCCTAAGAGATCTAGTAGGGAATGTCACAGTCTTAGTAATACTACGTTCCTATTCATATTAGCCTTTGATTGGCAATCCTTATTTGGCAGGTGCAGCCATGTAAGATTAGCAATCACTAACAATTGTATGTGTATAGATATAACCACATAAGATCAATGACCACTGTACATATATAAGTATTATGGGTATAGCCATTAAGTCCATATGGAAGACACTATATAACTAAATTGTGGGCACGGACATGTAAGATCAGCGATCATTATGTATATATATGTGTTTGTACGTATGGCCACATAAGTCCAGTGATTATCATACAAACCCATTATTTAGTCTATTGGGTCTAGGTTACATTGAGCAATTAAATGGAATAAATGTGAATGATTAAATGATAATTGATGTTAAGCTGATAAATGAATTAAGCATGACTGTTAAATGATAATTGGTGTTGAGCATGTGATAATGACATGAGATTTGGAATATGTTAACATACATGAGCTATATGATATGATGATAAATGTAAATGATTGAGTTGAATGTTTATATGTCATGATTATGAGTTTGGCAACTACCAAAGGTAAACATGGTAAGTTCATGGATGATAACACTAGTGATTGTGATTCTTGTGATGAGACCTAAATATGAGATCTTATGATGTGTGAATTATGGATATATGCCTTTGTATATAAATTGTGTGTGTTCAGAGGTAACCATGGTTAGTTTATGTGCCCATAAGAAAGTTTTGCTTAGTGTGTTAGTTTTTGCATGTGTAAGTTAAAGTCCTTAGTTCAACAAAGAAGCATGAGCAATTGGAGTTTTGCAGCAGTCCTTTTTTATCATACAAGCATAGTTTTTAATAAACATTCTTTCATATGTTCATTTTTTAAAGGATTTGTACCGACTATTGTTTTCATGTTTATATAGGAGTTTTAATGATGTAATAAGGTTTTGGCCGGTTTGATGGCCTAAGACATCATTTTATACACAATTGCTTTTATACAATTTACCTTTAAAGGTTTTGTATACATGGATATGGATGTTGCACATATGTTTATGTGTATATGAATTTCATACAAGTGATATGTGTACGAGTGTTTCTGGTGCCTTAGGCATATAACATGTCATTCCTCCTATTGGTCTTTTAGGACTGCCTAGTTTAGGTAGTTCTGGATATCAATAGAAGGGGTGTCACAAATGATAGGTCATCTAGACTAAAATATGCACCATAGAGCCATTATGCTCAATGTGAGGTTTTTCCTTTGCGTAAGTAAAATGCTAAGAGTTTTAGAAAAGAAGGATAAAGTGAGAGATTACATCAGAAAATTACAATCAGAGCGAGGAAAAGAAGATGAAAAATCCTTAGATTTCTTGATGTGTTTACATCAACATTGTACACTGTAGTAATGTTACTGTATTTGTAATGTTATTTTAATTAGAAGTTATTATACTCGTAATACTGCCCTATAACTAAAGCTAAACAACAACTAGTGAATATATTATATATGCATGTGTGTATATATGTGTGTGTATAATATGGAATTGCGGTTCTATGTCATTATTTGGCTTATAATTGCATGATTTAGAGGTATTATGAAATTTGAGGTTTTTGAAAGTGAAGTTTGGATTGCATGTGAATTTATTGAAGTGTTTTTCTTTTAAGGGAAAATTTTTAGGTAGTGCACTAGACAGCTGTTATGTTGTTGGATTTTTGGCACGATGACCCTCATATAGTAAAGGTTTTCAAAGTATCAAACTATTTTAAAAGGAAAATGAAATGTTTTCATAATGAAGAATAAAACGGATTTTCAAACTCACCCTTTTCAAGTTGTTTTACATTGTATTTGTATGTTTTGTTATTCGTCATGTGAATATGTAGTATTTGTGTTGTAACATTTCCTTACTGGGTTTCCAACAAGAAATAAGTAAGGGGTGTTACACACTCGACACTAATCCTTAATTTTCTCTCTCGTATGACCACCTAGAGGCCTACCTATGTTCCTTGGTTATTCTAGACTTGCCATATGTATACAAAAACTATACAACATTCAAACCATTCAACTGCTTAAATAACACCAAAATTATCCAATTACTCAATTTTTTGTAGAATACCTAATTCCACCAATTTTATGCAATTAATTTGGGAAAACAAAAATTGATATGCAAATACTGAAATTGAAGCCTCAAAATCATTTTGGAAGAGCTTTCAAGCCTCTGTAATAGCTTTCTCTTTGGCTTTTTTCCTAGTCTCTTCCTCTTCCTCTTCTTCTTCTTCAAATACATATAAAACCCCATGGAAAACATGCAATATCACAATTAAAATAAAAAAAAATACAGAAAATTTCAAATGGAATTCACTAGATAGAAGGTTGGACGATTTTTACCACAATGGCTTAGTATGTGTTCTTGAGTTCTTATGGTGTGTCTAACAATAGTAAGAAAAGAAGAAGAGAAGAACATTGGTTTTTTAGCCTATGGGGAGAATTTGAGACTATTTATATTCCTTTAATGGATGGTTAAGATCATCTCACTAAAATCCATCCAAAAGCTCACATGCTCTCATGTTAAAATTACCACTTCAATTCCTTTATTTTGATTTTATTCATTTCATTAAAAATATATGCAGAAATTTTTATTTTAAATTTTTAAATATTTAGTTTCTTCTTATTCAATGTATTTTTAGTATTTTTATCAAACTAAATTTTATTATGCGAATTTTAGGAACATTGTTTAGTTTTGTGAAATTCCAAATATAGCAGTTAATTATATTAATTTACTTAATACAATTTAATTCCATATTTAGACATCCTTTTCAACTTATAAATCATTTCTATAAATGAAAATTTTTCAATTCAGTTGAAAATTAACTTAGAATTTTTTAGTATATGCTTGAAATTTTTAATTTTCTTCTAATTATTGGTCCAAATAATAATTAATTTATAAATTTAATTATTTCATTCAATTGATTAACTAATATCAATTCCAATAGCTAATTCCAAGAAAAGTCTTGAAAAATTTTAATTTGAAATTTTCAAACACCTTAGCGGCAAAAATTTAATTCTTAGCATTTATTGATAAATCAATTTGCATTATTTTGTAAAATAGTTGTTTCAAACTATTTTAAACCAATTTCAATAAGCATGAATACATAAGATCACATATAATACTAGCAAAATTAATTCAAATTAATCAACCTAGTTGATCAATTCAAAATTAATTTATTGATCATACCAATAACGAATATGATACATGTTCATACAACTCTTACAAAACTAAAAATTTAGTTCATATGTAATCAGTTTTGGGCATTCAAAACCTTCAAATTAGCTTAATATATATCTAATAATCATGAATAACTAGGTATGAAATTGAAGGAAATAAAATCAAAATCAAACAAGTGTAAAATCTAAATTGGGTTCTAAACCTATCAACAACCAAAATTGTATTCAATTAATTATTTTAATTATCAAATAAAATCTAATTTAATTGATTAGCTCAAGAATTAAAATTTAGTCTTTTAGGAACCAAGAAAAAATAATTTGAGGCCAAAAAATTAAAAAGTAAATTGAACCAAAAATCCCAACAAAAGTTAATAAGTGTTGTCAAAACCTGAAATTCATATTCAATTCTTTTAATTCTCAAATCAAATCCAATTTTATTTTATTAATTAGCTCTAAAACTAAATTTTTGGTTTTTAGGAACCCAAAAATGTGAATTTGGAGATGAAATTAATTAAAAAATCAATTGAACCAAGCAACACATTAAAAACTGATTAGACTAAGGCTTTTTGCATAATTTTGGTTTTTCAAGCACACTAAATCCTAAAAAATCACAAATCTAGAAATAAAAATTATTTATAATAAGGTTTAATCCATATCTAATTAATAAAAAAAGAATAAATCAAAAAAAAAAGAAAAAAATTCAAAACAAAATTAAAAAATTCAATTGTGGAATACCAATAAACTTAAAAAACCCTTTCCATCTTTCAATAGAACTAGGCTTTGATATTATTGTTGGTTTTTATAAACTCATGCATAGTAGAAATTAAAGATCCATAGAACCCTAGTAAGGGTTGTAACGTTGAAAAATTAAAAACAAAAATTCTATAGCAGTCAAAGTTAAAAAAATTTATTAAAATTCCTCATGTGATTCTTATTAGTAGCTTTTCACTTCATTGCATTATCGTAAATCACAGTGATTTCTAATCCTAGAAATCCTTAAATGGTTTAATAAAATTATTCTTTTAATTAATTAATTAAAATGTAATGCCCCATATATAAGGTCTAAAAGTGATTACAACATAATTATGTGTTTACAATACATGAGAATATAATAAAAAATACTTTTAAAATTTTAAAATAAATAAAGTTTTCATAAAAATAAGAAAAAATTGAAATTTTTAATTTCTAAGGACTTAATTGCATAAAAGTGATTTTTATGAGGACTATAAGTGAAAATGGGTTATAAGCCTATGTGGACCATTGGATGAGACTTAAGTGGGTTGATCCTAACCATTGGTTCCTAAGGTATAAATAGCCCTTTTTGAATGCAATTAACAAAAAGAAAAGAAACTGCTCAAACGTTCCTTTGTGCCATTTTTCTTCCAAAGCTACAAAACCAATTTCATTAAAATTTTGCACAAGTAATTCAGTATAGTTCTTTATGCATTAGTGTTCTGATTGTTTCTAAGTGTGTTTGTGTAACATACAAAAATCCCACCTTCTTGTATAGTGTCCAAGACTCAAAACACCCCGATTGGGCCGAGTATTTACGATGAGGATATAGGTAAAGTGGTTTTGGAAATAAGGCCTCAAAAGTGGAAAACGAAGATTTTACGACAAGCTATATATTTTAAAGCTAAACCAATAATCCTGCATTTTTGCAATCCAATACTAAAATATTTCAAAAGGAATTATGGAACCAAAAATAAGAATTTTTGGGGGTTAAGAATAAGTTATAAAATTTGAAGAATGGTAAAATAATAAAAGGAGGGTATAATTGATAGGAATTAAAAGAAAGAGGATTAAAAAAGGGATTTACAAGGTATTTTTGAAATAATAGGATACATGGCAACTATACATATGGAACCAAAAATAAAGAAAAAATAAATGAAATGACGAAAAATAAAAAAACAGGAGACAAAAAATAAAAAGAGGAAAAGAAAGAGGGAGTCGGGAAAACAAAGAAAGGAAAAAGAAGAAAAAGGAAAGAGAGAGAAGAGGGCAAGTAAAGAAACAAGAAAAAGGAAGAAGTCAGGGTGAGAGAAGACGGGAGGAAGAAACCAAAAGAGAAGAAGAAAAAATAGGAAAGAAAAAGAAAAGAAAAAATATGGGAAAAATAGGGGCCGAGGAAAGAAAAGGAAAATAAAAAAAAAAGAAAGAGATGGAAATTAGGAAGAGATGGAGGTAGAATGGAGAGAAAAAAGAAAAAGAAAACAGATGGCATTTGAGAGGGTGGAACTCACTGAAGAAGAGAAAAATAAAGAGTGGCAAAGAGGATTTTTCACCATGGGTGGTGCTGCGATAGTAGCAGACACAACCACTATGGCAATAGTGCTGTGGGGAGAAGCTATGGTCGATGTTTAGGAAGTATTGGCAAGTTGAAATGGCTAAAATGAATGAGTTTTGGTGTCAATATTGATTCCAACAGTAAGTAGGCAGGTGCTACTACTGAAATTCTCTCCCTCAATTTCTGTATCCTGTTTCAATATTCGAGTTTAAAATTTTAGTTGAATTTGGTTATTAGTTGCTATCATATTGGTCAATATAATGCTTGTAACATCTTTAAGTTCCAAATTTGGGTATAAATATGTATATTAGTGGTTTTAAAAGGGTTAGCAAGGGCATATTTAGTATATGAACAAGTATGTACTATGTAAAAGAATTTCGAGTTAATGACATAAGGAAAACTAAATGGAATTTTCAATGATTTTAAGGTTGTGTGTGTGTAGTTCTCTGAGGATAGTGTTTGGATAAGGCAAAAGTGTGCATAAAGGAAGATTGGTGTTGATTTTAGAGGAAAATGAGTGTAATCGATTAGTATACCTAAGTTTAATATGTTATATTAAAAATTTAGTGTGAATGTTATGTGTGTAATGTGTGAATTTAATGATTAATGATGTCTAATGCTTAAAGAATGTGTTATGATGTGGTATGCATGTGCAGTTGAGTGTGAATGATGGATTAATAATGGATTAGAGTGTGGTCCCTTATGTGCCTTGATGTTGTTAAGACAGTTATGCTATGTATGGTGTCTGGGATTATGTGTGACGTCAATTTGTGCAATCTGAACAAAACTATGCCATAAGACGTATGTGGTAGCTATATGACGTGCCATGGAATAGATAAGTGTATCTAATAATTTTAGTCCTAAAGTGTGTAAATGAAGTATGGTGCATGTTAATTAAGTACAAAAGTTTGTTTGATTTATTTGTTATGACTTACAAATTTAGTTTATAAGTTAAATAGATTTAAAAATGTGCTTATGTGATATTTGATTCAAAAATAATGTATGTTTAAGCATAAAAATGATGTAAAAATCTATTTTAATGAGTATTTCTTCTTGAACTCAAAATACAAATAGCTAAAATGACAAGCTTAGTATGTGCCTAATATTAAGAACCAATTTCAATTATGTTTTTTTACATTTGCATTTGTATGTTGATGTTGATTATATGGAATGTATTTAAATTATAAAAGGCTTGAAAATTTTGAATTGTATAATAATGAGATAATTGCTGCCATTATAAGATTTTGATGAAAAATAAATATGCATGCGTGTGATTGGTATTATGGTCGAAATGCCTCTTTGAATAAACTCAATACATGTAAGTGAATAAGATAGAGATTTAAGGATGTTAGGAGTTATTAGATATGTTTAATGACTATGTGATGGAGTAAGTAATGTATGTGAGATGAAATAGTCAATATGATTCATTTGTGTATGCTTTGAAAATAAATATGGTAAAGTGAGGTTTCACATGCTAAATTGCCATGATAAGTTGAAATTCATTATAGGCATGTTTAAAAGCAACTTGGTAGATATTAAAATGATTAGCATGTTTAAATAATAACTTTGAGTAATTTTGGAACACTTAAGGCATAAAAACACTTATATACCTAAGTTGGGATATAATGTGATCAACGTATCAGATCTTTAGGTCAATGTTACACCTTTGTGGTTATCACTTCCCGTTATCTAGTTTTTAGGGAGTTGTCTCTTTAGTATGGGCAAAGTAAGCAAGAATATATGAGTAATAAAGCTTAATAAGAATCAAACATGGTAAGATTTCTATTATGCATGTTTTGACTTGTGAGAGTGTTGAAATGCATAATGAAGTTCTAATGTTTGTATTAGATGATATTAGAGATGTGGAAATGTTTATGTTGAGCATTTTAAGCTAAGTCTATGTACAAGTGATACAAATAAGAAACATGTGTGGTTAATAAAGTTCATGATTTACATTATACAACTCGCAGTAAAATGTCTATGATACTGAATTTGATACATGATATATATGTTAGACAAAATGGACATTATAGATATGGAATAGGGAATCTTGTTTACATAATGTTCGTGTATTGGTATAAATTGATATATAGAGATATGCATCTAAATGTATAAGATAGATAAATGGTATGTGAGTGGACATGGGTAGTATGGTTATGTTATATGAATGCCTAAGTATGAATTAAATAATGAATTAAAGTGTTGCATGTATGCTTGGTATTAGTTTAATATCTTAATTATGGTCTTTTATTTTGAAATATTAATATGTATGATGATTTTTGTAAAACGTAAAACAACAAAAATAATTAATGCATGCGTTTAAATCATATGGTATAATAAACTTGGGTATACCACTAAGCAATCTTGCTTAGTGCGTCTGTATGTTTGGAGATGCGTAGGTTCTCTCGATTAGAAGCTGGGATCAAAGATATCTTTTTGGTTATGCCTTGAAGAGTATGTAATGCAAAGGATGATTGTATATGTAAGCATTTTTATGTATTGAAATTGATGTGTAAGCACTTCATAATGTTCCATGTAATTATTATAAAAGTTTTAATTTGATCAAGTTTTAGTTAATGGTTTACTTTTGATTTAAGTAAGGGTTGTAATAACGGATATATTGTACAAGTATATGGATATGAGTTAAATGAGCTTTTGTGTATGTGTTTTGATTGATATGGATGATCAGAAAGATCATAGTGAGTTTAAGATATTGGATGATGTTTATAAAAGTGTTTTCTACAAGTTTTAAGTTTGGACTCGTGTCACTAGATACTGTTATGCTGCCACATTTTTGACACAGCATTCCTAATAATGCTCATGTAATAAGGTTTATGTTAAGTCAGATTTTTATAAGTCGTATACTAAGTTATGTATTTTTTTAAAAGGTTTTAATCGTATGGGTCTTATGTATAAAGAGATGATAAGTGAGTTAGATAGCGGTTGTGTACTGCCTCTTGCTCAGGTCTAATAATCGGATCGGATGTCACATCTGGTAGTATCAGAGCACCAATTTAGGCGTTTCTAGGCATAGCGGGGATGTAAAAGGATTACAAGTATATGAAAGGATCAAGGTTAAGTGTAGCATAAACTGATATATTGAGATGCAGTGCTAATGATATGTTTTTGAGATGAAATTGATGTTTCTGTAAGGAGTATGAAATAGCCATCTATGGTACAGAACTAATAAGTGAGTAAGAGATTGATGCTCTTTGTATACCTATCAATTTCACCAAAAATAAAGGCTACTTTTCTAAAATGCATGAAATATGGGGATGGGTTATACATCACATTATTTGAGCATTTGCACAAAAGCATACATAAATGTACTACATTATTTCTATCATTAACATCATCATATATGCATAACCACATCATTTACATCATATACACTTTTTGCCCTAGTCGAGTTGGAAATATGATAGGATACACTTATATAAAAAAAAGGCTAATTAAGGATGGATTGCTGGATAAAAGTAACAATGGTTAAAAACTTGGTAGTATAAAAGGAGAATTAAACTCTTAAAGACAAATGGAACTAGTTATATAGTTTTAAACTAGATAAACAGTTGTTATGTTGATTGTGTAATCGAGAGTTGATTATTGAGATATATGGATTAGAGAGGGCCACGAGGGCCTCAAAAGTGTGATGGCTTTCCATGTGAGATAAGTCTAGTTAAGGAATGTTGAGCAAATTATACAAATGGGATAATAACGAAAGTTTATACAAGTGGATTCTTTTTATGATTTGTCAAAAAGGGAAAGTAAAGAAGACATAAAGCGAAACACAGAATTTGATAAGAAAGATTATAAAAGCTTGATATCCTAAGCTAATCAGCGCTTTGAGAATTTCACAGACAAAATTCTTCTAGGAGGGGAAGAACTATAACGTCTAGAAATCTCGAGTTCGTGTACAGTGTCTGAGACTCAGAACACCCCGGTTGGGCAGAACGAAAGGACTATTTACAATGAGGATATGGGTAAAGTGGTTTTGGAAATAAGGCCTCTTAAACAAATCAAAAGTAAAAAATAAGGATTGTAACACCCTACTCTAGGGTCACTTCTGACAACTAATAAAGAGTATTACCACGTGAGTTTATGCTTAAACTTGTGGGGTTATCGTTTAGTAAAGTGCTCTTAATAGTAGGATTAGTTAAGTCTAGCTGCAAATTTCATTATCTCGGGGGTCATGTATACTTAAATAAATAGCTTAAGTTGAGATTTCAATAGCATGACAGCTATTCGGAGGCTTTTCCAACACAATTGACCAATGGAAAAGACTTCTAGATAAGTCCATCTATCATCCAATAACTACGTTATCATCAAGTCACACAATTCTGCATAAGAACATGATGTTAAGTCTGTCACCCCTATAGTGACTCAAGGACACAACTAATCCACCTAAGCTGCGTGGAGTAGTTCTTAAGGTGGGTAAGACTAACTTGTAATTCACAGGAGTTGTATTTCTAGTTGCAGGCTATACACACACAAGCATAAAGATTTAAGAATACACCACTCTTATCATAC
>CANXYI011978175.1:0-10819 GCA_948208565.1 Hura crepitans
AACTCAATTAAATTTTTGAGCTTCGAGGTCCACTATTTTCTGGTCTGTCCGGGCTCATCCCATGTCATTCCCAGCCTAAAAAATATTTATTACACTGAGGGGTAGCTTACTATTCGAAATGAATTGTTGGTTCTGTTATATATTTAAATTTTGCTCTTTTCATCAGATTAAAGTCCCTCAAAGTTTCATAACTAGTGTCACTACCTCGATTTGCATGCAAGTGACCCAGGACCCTAAGCACACTTCTCGGACCTAGTGGCACTATTCACGAGTCTTCAAAACACGAGCATCATAGAAGCAATGCTTATAAATAATTTCATAAATTGAATAATTTTTCTTTCATTCCACTAAAAGAGAATAATTTTTTATAAAAAGCAAAATTTACATAAAGCCAATAGGTTATAAGAAAGGAGGTAGCTAGATGAAAAATTATGGAGTTAATTAACAACACTCAAATGAAAACTATATGAAAATATTTAAATTTTTAAATTTCCCTATTAAAAATAATACTTGATCTTGTTATGCCTAAACTTTTGTTATACAAGAGAAAGAGGATAAATGGAAATAAAATAAAATTATAGGGCCTAACTGGGGATGAAATGTATAAAACTCTTTGAATTTTATTAATTTAAGGTTATATATATGTTGGTGTGCATGTGTGTATATATAATGATGATTTAATAAAGTATGAGGAGAACAGAATAAGGAAGTCTAAGGAAATTATTCTTTTAAAGCTTTACAAGGATGTAATGGCTAATGAAATTAAATAAAAGGGATTGGGTTAAATATTAAAGAAGGCAACCAATGGTTAAGCATTTGGACATCGATAAATAAAAGTGGTAGACATATGTTTTGTTTAACCAATAATATACCTAGATTGGTTATAAGTAAAAGGATTATATAAATTCAAAAACTATACTTACAAATTTTGAAACTATAAACCATAAAAACCATTTTCATTTTTCCTTCTCAGACGACATATAGAAGAAATAGAAAAGTTTTTAGTGGAAGCTTAGGAATATAAATATAGTGATCAATTTTCCATTGTTTACTAATATATCTTATTCATGGGCTTTTTAATGCATTACTTACCCTTATTTATGTTAGTTCTATGGCTGAGTTTCTGACAACATTTAATGTAAAAAGAGTCTAGCAAAAATGGTGAAAATCATTTCTAGCGAAGGAAAATAGAGTTGATACTGCTATAACATTGTTAACATGAGTCGTAACCATGTATACTTGATTGATACTCAGTTACGAAACTATAGTTCCAGAGAATTTTCCTCTGCTATAACAAAGTTATAGCTTATGGTGGAATAGTAAAAAAAACTAAGGAAGAGAAAAACATTTGGAAAATAGGGAAATCACATTGCAGGAAAGATTAGCTCCATTAGAATTGTAGTTTAAAGAATATAGATTAAGGAAAAAAGGACCTATTGGACATCAAATGAGGTAGAGATCGAGATCTACCCCTTAAACTCTTTTCTACCAATATGGGCTATTAAATCAAGGGGGACCCATAATTTTTGGAGTTTGATTTTTGTTTCTAGTGAATATTGGAAAAGCAAATGGTAGATAGTTTAAGTCATTGCTACTAAAAAGATCATGACATGATGTCAATTTCAAAAGTGGTATAATTAAAAAGAAAAATAAAGAAGAAGAAGTTTAGAATTTGTGATGGAATCAAAGAAAAGGATATATATAGGGGAGTCGAGTAAATGCTCATTTCCTAGTCTTTTAATATTTCTCTAACTATTAAACGAAACTAAAAATTTGTCATTACATCCCCTCACTGATGAGTACAGTCACTAAAATTTTGTTATTCCTTTTTGTGTTTATGGCATAAATTGATTTGAAAATATGTAGTTTACATTGGAACCATATGTGTATAGTTGAGAAGGACTAGTTATTTCATAAGAATGTTGCTATTTTTGATGAAAAATGCAATAAAAGGAAATTGTGTGTGTGGGTTTCTATTTCAACAATTTAAGAATTTGAGGGCAACACCTATTGTTTCAATCTATTGAGTAATATTAAGAATTGTAGAATAGGAAGGTGCATGGCGATGTTTAATTGTATGCTAAGCTTATAAAATTTGTCGATAGTTTGTTAAATCCTTAAAAACTAAGACATATCTTTCATTCACAATTTATGGTGTCCCTAATTAAAGAAATTTTTTCTTTAGTAGTAAACTATGATCAAGGAAATGAAATAAGACAAATCTTTACTATATTTTTTAAGTTATGCCTAATTTATGAAATTTTTTGTTTAGCAATTGGTGATTATTTAGGAAAAGCAATAGGTTGATCATTTCTATCATAAGTTTATTAGTTTAATTCTTAGGTGTCAAAGTTAGACATTTATGTACAATAGGTACAAATTGTAACCAAATACTGCAAAATTTTTCTTTGATGTTGATAGTTGATTGAAGATGTAACTTTTTCATATTTTATATTTTTGTTAGTAGTATATACTACTTAAGTGATTTTATTGTTGTTTATCAATACTTTTAAAAGGTTACTGATATGATTTAAGTTGTTTAATAGAAATAATCATATGTTCTTCTATAAAAACAACAACTAATAGAAGTAAAATGAATAAATTTCAAGTCCTACTATTAGTGTAACTTGTTTGAAAGTTATTAGAATTAAATATAGGTATGGGATTAGGGTAATGAAGAGAGAATGCATGCTTAAATTTGTTAATGGATTATAGTTAGTAACGAACATAAATCAAAGTCATACATAGACTATTTATCTAGTGATGACTTAAAGTGAATAATTTGATTTTTATTCATAATTCTATGGAGTATGTAAATATGTCAAATGCATTATTTGATTTGTTTTAAAATAGATATTCAAATGCCGAGGAATATAAGGTGGTATTTCTTCCTTATCAAATCTTATAAAAGGAATTAAATAGTTAAATCCTAAATTTAATCTAGATTTAGCTTATTAAGTGAGCATGCTCAATTGTAAATGCATGGACTTAAGATTCTTGATTATTAGTAAATGGTTATAATTAACATGATATGTATATTCTCATTAAAAACTTTTAGGTTCATATGCTACGGGATAGTGTTTTTGTAAAAGTGTAAGTTCATATTTTACTTCTAGGAAATGATGAATATTAGTGACATGCTAATATATTCATATATGTATATATATTAAGAATAGATCATAAGATATTGTGAATAACACCAATTTATTTGACAATAGTCTTATTAGTTGCAATCAAAGAATAAATATAAGTTGTTTACTCAAAAAATGAAATGTGAACCTTTGTACATTGAAGAAAAATGGTCTACCTAAACTTAAAATTAGATGTAATCTACATAATTAATGTTGAATTATATGTGTACATGGAAAAGAAAGAACTTGGAAATCATTTGTTTTAGAGTTGTAGATAATTCTTAAAGGTTTAATAAGTTTTGCCAAAACCACCAATTAAAAGGATTAAGAGCATTCTTGTTTTGTTGCTACACTTTAAACATGATGAAAGGTTTAGTTAGATGTTATATGCATGCTGAAGTGTAATACAAGGATTTACTTAAATGTTTTGATTAAATTGTTAATTGGGCAAAACATAAGCATGTACAAAACTTGTGGTAATTGAGGGTACTATTTCATATTGTGATTTAATGGTCTTAATTAGTATGTTTTGTATGAGAAGTAGAACGATAAATCTTGGAAAGTTGTATTTAGTAAACATGGAGATAAGGTATAGGCTTTGCTTATATGATAAATTTATCTTTTTTAACATTGCTTAATATGTGCATTGAATAAGTATTGATCATGAGATTTATGTGTATATATAGATTATGAAAATGTTATAGAAATTAACTAATATAAGAATGCAAATTTGGCTTATTTATGTTGGAAAAGAATGCCTATATGGCATAATTCTAAAGCATGCAAATGCGATGTTTATATAAAAAGTACTCTATATGCAAGAATATAACTTAATGGAATTTTGAAATGAGATATAGGAGCCCACTATTGCCAAGGATTTTTATGGCCTTAGGATAGTTTAGCATGGAAAATAGTGAACACTAGTTGATCTCCTTACCATTTTACACTACTTAGTGGTACAAGCATCGCTCTTTGTACCTTCTAGTACCTATAGTTCTAAACCATCGAATACCTAAAGTTTTGCAGCTTTAAGTGATTACCAGTCCCTTTTCTGATAATAGAAGGGTTCAAGAAAGAAATGGGCATACTTATATATGATATCAATGATGTAATAAGTGATATATGTATACATATATTGACTAAACATTTAAATAGATGTGGATTTTATCTTGAAAATAATTTTGATGATAATAGATGAGGAAAAGGTAAGAAAAAACCATATGGCATAATTTCATGATTCATATGAATATCATGTTCTTATATACTTGCTTAAAATGAGTGTGATGCTATGTAATATGAATGCATGACTCATGTCTTTTGAAGAGAGGTATTATACGAATTCTATGTATAAGGAGATGGCATATATGGATGCAAGATGCAACTTATTGCTTATAAAAACAAATGATATGCATAATGAAATATGATTCAAAGATGAAGATGTGTAGTATAAATTCATAAGTTATATATGAGTTATAATTACGTATAAGCTTAAAATATGTTCTATGCCATATCACAAGGTACATGACTTAGGATAAATATTGGATAGGAATATGCAGTTTATAAATAAAGTGATTAAATCTACATGTAATAAAGTATGAGTACTTTAAAAATAAGTATGTGTTGGTGTCATTATTGGTATTGTTATGAAATTTTATTTTAATGAATTACTTAATTAATGTTATATAGAAGATTTAAATATCTTAACATAGATGACTAGCTATCAGTCATCTGGAAAAGGATTTGCACTATTGAGTGATTATTCTCAACATGGGGTTTTTCCTTCACATAGCTTTGGGCTTAAAGTGCAAAGTAGAAGGGTAAAGATGGACACTGCATTAAAAAGTATAATAAAGTAAGGGTTAGAAGAGAGAGGATTTTCAGATTTCATGTTGTATTGGGATGTGTTGTATAGATAATTGTAGTTTCTATCTTGTATTTGTAAATGCTATGTTTACTTGTATTTATTCAATGGATGACTTTTTTTAATGAATGATAGTAAGTAATAATTGTATATGAAAAAAAGTGAACGAGTTTGTATAAAGAATCACATTGTGGTTTGATATGCTTGTTTGACTTTTAATTGCATAGTTTTTGATATTTAGGTTTTTAAGTTATCATAATATTATGTAGTTAAGGTTTTTAAAAGTGAAGTTTTAGTTTTATGTGAATTATTTGTAGTGTTTTTTTATAGGATAAATTTCGGGTGCACAAGATAGCTATTATGCCTCTAGATTTTGGCATGATGATACACATTTCTTAATTTTATGAAATAATAAGATATTTTTATCTTCGAATAAAAACAACATTTTTTACGAATTGCATAAATGAAATTTTCCAACCCATAATTTTGTGTGCCTTTTTTTTTTATATTTTATCTATATGATCAATTATATGTTATGTGTTTGTGTTGTAATATCTACTTGTTGGATTCCATCGTAGAACTAGTAAGGTGTGTTAGAAAGCTCATTAAAATATAAAAATAATATGTTATTTAGATTTTTGCACACACGCTTAATATTTTAACAAATTAACATAAAGAAAATCACTTAACTAATTTAAAAACTATATAGTACATTTTTAATTTAATTAGGTTCTGATAAAATTAAATATTTTTATTAAATAAAAACAAATTGCTTTATGAGAAAATCCAAAGAAAATAACCTAATTTTTTTAATAAAAATGATACAAATTTAATACTAATCTTTAATTACATTAATTAGTAAATAAAAATCAAAAAATATTTTTTCATTAAAAATTGAAACTTCTATTATTCTTTAAAAAATTAAAAATTTTTGTCAAAGTCTTTAGATTTCTTGAATGTGTGTTAAGTCATACCTTACTTTCTTCCAATGTAGAATGGATAAGGCAGTGTTCCAGTTCATATATTAGCTATTCATTAAATTACAGGAACATATTTTAGTGGTAGATTTTTTTAATGGAAAAAATAATAACATTTAAATAATCGATAAAGACTCATGCAACATCAACCTCATATTTTGCAAAACTATCAATTTATAACCATTAAGTGAACCTACGTATGGCTATTAATGTATTAAAAGAGTTCATGGAGATAACTCTACTTTGTTTGGTGATATATAAAACATCATTTTTCTTAATAATTCTTTGGAGATACGAAGCATAAATTACTCAATCACAAGTTGACAATCTAAAAAATGAAAAAAAAAGTAAAAAAAAAAAGAACAAACAAAGTAAAATCAACTAGTAAATACCTAAGAACATTCATTAACAAAAAGTAACAAAGTAGGAACCCTTTAATGTTAAGTATTTAGGCCACTTTTGATAGTATTAGAGTAAAGTAGAGAATTTTGAATACAGGTAAACCTTATGATGACAAAATTACACTCTTATCACTTTTTGGAAAATTACACATTATAATAACTATATCTTTAAAAAATCACACATTATGGAAATGTCTATCTATATTAAAAATATGACTTAAAATGAGAAAATAAGTTAAACATTTATTGTAACACCTTTATACCTAACCGATTTACTAGTTCGGGTATAGAATGTCACATTATCAATTCAATTACTATTCCTTTATCATTTATTATTATTCAATAATTAGTTAATTTGATGTTGTTAGCCTAGTATGATTTATAGATTCATTTACATGCAGTTGACATGTATCATATATATCCATATTGTCCACAACATTTAACATATAAATGTTAACATTAAGTAAACATTTATAACATTTAAGCAATCAATCGATATGCCTTTATACATAATTATCTCTTTATATACAAATTATCTGAAACTATTATTTATATTCATGTGTTTCTACACAATATTTACATGTTTTCATATATGAGAACACTTTAGCAAGCCAGGATGCTAGTGGTGGGTTTACCTTACCTATACATCTATCATACGAATTTATATATAATTATCATTACATATAAAAATTATATGAAACTATTATTTGTATAGGTGTATTTCTATAAAACATTTACATGTTTTCAAATACAAAAACACTTCAGCAAGTAACAATGCTAATGGTGGGTTTGCCTTCACTCTATGTGTATCACGTGAACTCCTAATATTGTTAGGACTTAATCTGTTGCTTCACCCAGCTCGATCTATAACCTACGTTTCAATAAAAAAACTTAATGCTCTGAGCAAAGTTGCTCAATGATGTATTGTAAAACTATGAACTATACTTATATGTCCTTTACATTTAATTTCAACGACCCTAATAGAGTGCTACATTTAGCCCTTTGAGTTTGAATTTTATCTTATTCATATGACTATGGTATATATCTTATAATGGATCTTGATTGTTACTTATAAGTTCTATTTATCTACTTTTATACTCTACTTATGTATTGTATTCAATCTACTTATCCTATTCATATTTCTTATATCTTTTGCATATTCATTTACATACCTCATTAATGGGTCATGTAAGCTATATTTCTTGTCTTCTACAATTACAAGTGATTATATACATAATTTATCCCTTTTCTTATACTAAATTTCTCTTTTATTCTACTTTTCCATATGCAACTATCTTGCTTCAATGTTCTATATATAAATCATCTACTTATTCACCAAATCCAACTACAAAGTTTTTCCTAATACTTATATCTTTTACCTATATGTATACTTTAGTAGTGTCTTTGTATATCATTTTCAAATTAATATCCTTTGACTATTCAAGTTATATAGATAATTAATTATCTTTCTTTTTATGGTGTCTTGTATATAAATTCACAATTTCTTTTATTTATAAAGACATGTAATATTCATATATGTCCCCTTTGGGAATTTCCATGTAATTTTTACTTGTGTTCTTTTCAGGTAAGTATAACTTGAATCTCATTCCTTTATTCTTGTATACATGTATAAATAATTATTAATTAGGTTTACTTACAATATGTCATTAGGTGATCTTACTGCCTATTCTTGGTATAAATTTATTCATTAAAGGATTCTTAAACTATGATTTAACATTCAAACTTCATTTAATAGTTAAATTTCATTTATTCCTTATGTTATTATCTCTATCATATCTTATATCAGTGTAACTTATTCATCGCATAATGATATTTATTCCATATAATACTTTTTTTTAGATTTGAACATTGTAATCTTTCTTGTGTTTATTCAATTTGCATAACTTTTAATTCCTTCATCAATTATCTTGTTTCCCTATCATTTGACATTTTACCCCTAATAATCCTATACAGTAATTAATGCAAGTATAGTGGGACATGTAACGTGTATGACCCCGAAGTGTTCATATAGCAAGTAACATACAAGGCACTATATGCCCAAATATACATGTAATATATTTGACATAGTGTGCCGAGTATCCATGTAACATGTATAGGCACTATAACATATAAGCACTAAAGTGCCATTTAAGTATTCCCTAGTTGATTGGTCAATCTATCCTAATTGTAGCTGTAGATTATCAGGATATATTAACAATTAAAAATTTATCAAATTTAGCCTTTCTTTAGTACATGTATATACATTATGATTTAATACGTCATTTCACATATAACCATTTTTTTTCTTATTACATCCATTTATTCATTTATTCCTTTGAAGTTCTTCTTATAAGCATTTTAGTCATTTATCTTATTTATTAGTTATAATTATTTTTATACTTTCATTTTATACACATGTGTATTCACATTTCTTTTTCTTAGTGATTCCTCATGAATTTAAGTTAATCTTATTTTAATATATATACATAGGTATTTAACTCATTTTTACTTGTACTTATAAATTTATTAAATTATCATTTACTATCTATTTTTATGTAATTCCCTTTTTTTCTGTATATAAGTTCTTGATTTTTATTTCAAATTATGCTTCACTTTATTTCTTTTTACTTATTCATTTATAATTTCAACATATGATTTGTATATTTTGAATTTAGAATTGTTTCATCATATACATGTATAACAATCAATCAACAAATTTTATTTTCTTATTCCATGTACCAACATTTTCTCATCAATATTAATTTATATAATTACACCTTTATTTTTTGAATTTATATTAATTTTATCACTTCTATTAAATCATGATTATTTAAAAAATAATTCCATATTCTATATACCTATATCCTCTCATTTAATCTTTTAATCTTTTCACTTAATCCCTTTTTTAACTTTTGATTTTATTTCTTTAGCCATACATATATTTTCTTATATTCATTATTTTTCCTTTAGTCTCTTTGATTTCCTTTATGCTTCATTTCAAATTAGACATCATGTATATATAACTATTAACATCTTCTTTTATCTTCTTTATTTGTTTAATTTCATTATTAGTAATATCATATATTCCTTTTACTTTCTTTCACTCATAATTTATATTAAAAATTTCACAGTAACATATATAAATGTTAAATCTATCTACTTATAGACATTTTTATTTTTTTTCAATAATTAATGTCATATAACTCTAATTACCTAAATTCATGTGTTCTTAGTACTTAATTTTATTCATACTTTAAAACTAAAACTTTAAAATAACATATACAACTATTAATTCTATCTACATATACAATTTTTCTTACATAATTAATCTCACATTTAATTTGTTATCTAAATTCATATGTTCTTTTGCTACTCTATTTTCACTTAAATAATATCTTCTTAACTTATTAAATTTTCTTTTATTCCTTTTTAATCGAGGTTTATTAATTTATATACATGTTTACATTTTTTTATTTTTCATATAATTAGACTTTTATTTCAAGTAATACATATATCTATTATTTCTCATATATCTAATCTTTATTTCAAATGGCATACGTATATTTTCATTTCACTTATAACAATTTCAATTAATCATATACTTATTTCCATATGCTTAAATGGCAATTATTAACACATAAGTTTCATTTCTCATGTTACATTTTCGTGCACAAATTATATTTTTATCTTTATGCCAATTAGTCATCTTACTACTATAATTTCCATGTCAATTTAACACATTACCACTAAACTTTATAAATTCTTTATTATAACCATATAATCATTTTCGGCTCTAAATAGAATTTAAGGTTTAATTCTTCTTTTTATAATTCTTTAGACATAATTCATATCATTTTAGGTCAAATTAAATGACTAATCTATCACCTTTCTTCTTTTAACTAATAAATAAAAAAATCACTATGTACATAAACTCAAATAGGCATAATCATGGTAATAGAATATGTATACCTCTTTACAAGCTCTAATCCACTAAAACATGTTCCACACCTCTTCAATTCCATTACTTCATCATCAATCCTATAAGTTCTTATCTTCCATATTCCTTTTCCTCACATAATTTCCATTAAAATTTTATTAATCATGTAATCTCAATTAATTCCATAACTACTTATCTTTAATGCTCAAATAACTTATATAGATGATATGGTGTAATTATTGACTTACCAACTTTGAAGTGGCCTTTGAAACTTTACTTTCATCCCATTTCATTCTCTAAACACATTTGTATTTATATATACCTTTAAGGGGCTAGTAAATCATTTGTTGTAGCCTTTAATTTTTAGTGCAATAGTTTTGAGGTATAATAGTAGATTAAAAAAGGATTTTTTTAGGGGAACATAAAGAGGAATCTTGTCTAGAAAGAAAGGAAGATGAGGGAGGTGTTTAATGAAAACTTATGAATATTTTACATTATTTTCATATTTATAT
>CANXYI011978399.1:0-11510 GCA_948208565.1 Hura crepitans
AACTTGTTTGCCTTTCAGAAAAAGAGCCATGTCTGTTTAATAAATTTTGCTATCCGTTATTATTGTTTTTATCCCTTCTTATCTTTTTAATTTTTTATACTATTCAAGAATACCATAAAGTTTGAGGCACATGTTGTCTAACTGGAAAACTCAGTAATCATAGAATTTATCATCATTTTTC
The DNA here is from genome assembly GCA_948208565.1 of Hura crepitans. Classification (NCBI taxonomy): domain Eukaryota; kingdom Viridiplantae; phylum Streptophyta; class Magnoliopsida; order Malpighiales; family Euphorbiaceae; genus Hura; species Hura crepitans. Next base: position 182 of record CANXYI011978399.1, read on the forward strand.
TTCTTAAAAGTGGACTTTTCATTATAATTCGTACTTCACCAATAAAGTATTATTCTCTAAAGTTTCTCTAAAATTCCTCTGAACTTGCCTTTCTGCCTCTACAGTTTGTGACATTAAGTATGCTCTATTGACACTAAGCAATGAATCTTACATTGATATTTATTTCACCCTACCATAAATTGTATCATCTTGTTAGACATATCCATAAAACCTAATTTCTTAGTCAAGCCACAATTACATCCTCCGTATTCATAGCATGGCACAAGCCTAAGCTTATTCATACCATCTCATAATTTCTTTAACTTGTTATAGTAAATAGTCAAGCTATTGTTTTCTTAATCAATAAAATTGATTTGTCTTTGGATATTGTAAAGTTACAATTTGTTATTAACACCAAACATTTCTTGTAGTTCATCCCATAAGATTTTAGTGATAGGACAATGGATGAATGTCTCTGCTAAATCCTTAGATAAAGACCCTCAAATCCAAGATCTCATCGTGTAATAAAATCTCCTCCATTTTTGAAAATCAGAACTAGACTCATTAGGCTTACTTGTTATGCCATCTATCTAGCCTAACTTGTCTTTTGCTCCTAGGGAAATATGAATAATGTGCTCCAAGTTAAGAAATTATCACTTGAAGATAGAGTAAAAATAGTAAAGATTTTTGGATTATTTAAATTGCTTAGATGCATTAAGTCATCAACAAATAGAGGCTATGCTCACAGTTGAATTTCACATTATTACCTTTTACATTATGATCTTATTATGAGCCATTAAGGAGTAGAAGTAAAGAATACAAATTGCAAGAAGAAAGATATAAGAAGATCAACGGGAAACAAATCAAGGATGATATCAATGAATTATATACTCAAACTTGAATCAAACGTTAAGAAATGAAAGAAAATTCTTAAATTGTAATTACTTGCTCTGATACCATGATAGAGGAAAAGTTAAAAAAAAGAAAAGAAAAAAAGAAAAGCAGATCAGTATCTAAAAGAAAATTAATTCATTCAACTGAGGTTGTTACTATAAGTATTTCTATATAGATATAAAGAGAATGTCAGCTCATCTAATCTCATTGATCAAGGGAAAAACTACTCACTTTAACTAACTAGCTCTAGATATTTACAGAAATGCCACTAAAGTATTTACATACAAATAATTCCACATAAAAATTTATAATAAAAGATGTAACATTTAAGGAAGACAAACAAAATGAATTACTGTCTAGGAATAATGACTTAATATGTCTTGATTTTGTAATTATTCTATTAGTTAATTAAAAATAAAGGATTCCCATATTTAATCTTTATAGTTTCTAAAATATGTTTAAGCATGAAAGATCTTTTCCACCTTTTAAAAGAATAACTACTAATGAAGCTAATTAATCCATGAGTGTAATTTTATTCTTCATTTTCTTTATTTTATTTTCTTTATTTATTCTTCATTTTCTTTATTTTATTTTTTAGGCAATACTAGCTTAAATTTATATAAAAACCTAAATGCGCATTAATTGAAATAAAAGTGTACGAACCATGTGATACATTTCTGTTTCAAAGAGGAGTTATACTTTATGAATTGCTAGTCCAATAAATCTAGCACCACATAGAATCAACCCAACAATAATAATAACTGCACCAATGAAAAAAAATGCACGAAAAAGTGTGATAGACCATATAATGACCATATAACTAAGTACAAGATGTATGTTAGGCACAAATACTGAAACAAATTCAAAATATATTATAAAGTTCTTTTCAAATCCTAAAATTTATTACAAACTTTTAAAATGACTATAACGAAGCATATTACCCCTAAGAACATTATTAGCAAACTAATACATTTTTGCTGATTTCTTTTATATATATATATATATATATATATATATATATATAAAGCTCATTAACTTGATTAATTTGAATTCACAATTAATTAATACATAAAGGAGTAGAATTCTTACTTCCAAGTATTAAAGGAGGCTTCACATCCAAAATTTGAACTCAAGACTTTTAGTTAAAAAAGAAGAGATTCCCACAGTCTCATATCATTTATTATGGTTGCTGAATTTTTCTTTAATTTCATTGACTATTATTATGCACTGGAATTGCTCTCCACTTTCTCTTTATTGATTTCTCTTTTACCTTCTCTGTTTTTGCATGAAAAGTGTCCGTAAATTTAAATTAAATAACATATATTTTCATTCACTTGGATAACATGTCATGTAAGAAATGGAAAAGGTAAGGACAAAGAAAAAATAGAAAGTGTTTGGCATTTTTCTCGTGCACTTTTATTCTTTAATATTGTTTTTCTGTAATTTTTAAGAAGGAAGGCTACTGTCAAAGTATTTTCTCAAATAGCGTCCATTTTTCGACTCCTAATCATTTCTTCTACAACTTTTGTTATCATTCATTTCATTGCTCAACCTCCTCTCTTAAATTCTTCCATTCTTTTTTAATAATCAATTTTCCTCCATTTTTTGTGCTTCATTTCTTAAATTTTTCATTTTTATTTTAATTAATTATTTATTACTCTTTATTTATTCAATAAAATGGACTAGTACAAAGACTCTAAAATATCACTAATATCATGTAGAGAGAATGCCAGCTCATTGATAAAGGGGAAAACTAACTTCTCACTTTAACTAACTAGCTCCAAATATTTACAGAAATGCCATTGAACTATTTACATACAAGTAATCCTGCAAAAAAAAGTTGTGATAAAAGATGTAACATTTAAAGGAAGATAAACAAATGAATTATTGTCTAGGAATAACGACTTAATATGTCTTGATTTTATAATTATTCTATTAGTTAATAAAAAATAAAGGATTTCCATATTTAATCTTTATAGTTTCTAAAATACATTTAAGCACGAAAGATGTTTTCCACGTTTTAAAAGAACAACTACTAATGAAGGTAATTAATCCATGGGTGTAATTTTATTCTTCATTTTCTTTATTTTGTTATAATGGGATTAGCCCTAAGAGATTTATGCCAATCCAAATAAATATGTTGGTTTTGTACCAAATTGTAGTCTATGATCCAAAGCCTTTTTTTTTTTTTTGGGCAATATAAACTTAAATTTATATAAAAACCTAAATGTACATTACTTGAAATAAAAATATGAATCATGAGATACATTTCTTTTTCAAAAAGGAGTTATACTTACTTGTGAATTACTACTCTAATAAATCTAGCACCGCGTAGAAGCAACCCAACAATAATAATAACTGCACTAATGAAACAAATGCCAGAAAAAGTGTGTTAGACCATAAAATGACCATATAACTAAGTACAAGATGTATGCTAGGCATAAATATTGAAATAGTTTCAAAATAGATCATGAAGTTATTCTGAAATCCTAAAATTTATTACAAACTTTTAAGATGACTACAACAAAGCACATTAACCCTAAGAACATTATTAGCAATCTAATACGTTTTTCCTTATTTCTTTTTTTATATACCATCTTATAATTGAAGCCCATTAGTTTAATTAATCTGGATTTACAATCGATTAACACATAAATAGGTAAAACGCTTACTCCTAAGTATTAAAGGAGCCTTCACACCTAAAACTCGTACTCAGGGGCTTTGGTTAAAAAAAAGAAGAGATTCTTGCCATCTCATATCATTTCTTGTGGTTGTTGACTTTTTCTTTAATTTCATTGCCTATTATTATGCAATGAGAATTACTATCCACTTTCTCTTTATTGCTTTCTCTTTTACCTTCATATATATATATATATATATATATATATATATATGATTTAAATAACATAGCACATGTTTTCATTCACTTGGATAAATTGTCATATAAGAATGAAAAAGGTAAGAGAAAAGACAAAAAATAATAGAAGGTTTTTTGCACTTTTATTCTTTAATATTGTTATTCCATAATTTTCAAGAAGGAAGGCTACCCTCAAAGTATTTTCTCAAATAGCGTTCATTTTTTGACTGCCGATCATTTCTTCTACAATTTTTGTTATCATTCATTTCACTACCCAACCTCCTTTCTTAAATTCTTCTATTCTCTTTTAACAATCAATTTTCTTCCATTTTCATTTGTAATTTCGACACCTCTTTGTGTTTCATTTCTTAAATTTTTCCTTTTCATTTCGATTAATTGTTTATTACTCTTATTTATTCATTAAAATGGCTTAAAAGCCAAGCATTTTGCTCGCACAACAAACCATAGAACTAATTGTTCTTTGTGACTTCCTAAAGGTACAAAACCTATTTTTGTGAGCATCTGTTTTCTGATGTTTTCTTTGTTTGGGTGTATTTTATTAATTGTTAAGAATTAAGAACTTTAATGAGCCGATGATTTTTTGATGGTTGCTTGCATGATGCATTTTAGGTGTTTGATGAAGTGTTTTTAGCTTTGCATTGCCTTTAGCATTATTTCTTTTGTGTGTTTAAATGGTGATTTTGTTGGTATTCACATATAGTTGAATCTTTAAGCGTCTTAAGTGAAAAAACAAGTAGATGAAAGAGTAGATGAGTTATTGTTATATTAGTGGTTAAGTATATAGCAAAAGAGAAATACTATCCTATAACTATTAGATGCTTGAATTAAAAGTGGTTTATTAGACTTCTTGGAGGGAAACATAAAAATTGACCATAGATTAAAAATAATAATTTATAGTCAAATATAAGCACTTAAGTGACTTGAGCTTTGCCCAAAATTAATCAAGTAATTAGTTATCTAATTAATTAATTTTTAACAATTACTATTAATTACATTTTGAACCAATAACTTCCAATACAAGTGATTGTTGATGATGGATTATGTTTGTTTAGGAAGTCTAATTGGTTATAAGTACATGTCTTTCATAAGCAATTAATTAAGTTTGTTTTTTTTTTCTCTTCTAAAAAATTCTAGTATGTTCTTGGGAGAAATTTTGAATTGTGATATCTAGAATTTCTACTTTGTTTCTGTAAATCCTAGTGGTATGCCACCATTAAAACCTAGCAGCAACTTTAGTGGTGGCATTAATTCCTCAAGGATGGAGATTACTATACTTAGCCAACAATGTATTCTATTACTATAATTTTTTTCTGTTTCTACATGTTTTTAAACAATTTTAAGAAATTACAAAGCTATAGAGGCTATTGGTTATAATTTAACCTTCAACAAAATATTCAATTTTCAAGTTTTTAAAATGGACCTTTCTTTTTATGGCACTAATTTTACTCATTAGAAGGCCATGATATTATGTCTTCTTAAAAAACTTAAAATTGCTTATGGATAACTTTGGTCTCCCTTCTATTCATGTATTAAGTGATAAGGATTATGAAGAAATCAAGACAATTTATAGAAACATGAGAAAGATGAGTTGTGCTACAAAGATTTAATCTTAAATGTATTTTTTAATAGTTTATATGAGTTATTTTGTCCTATCAAATCACCATAAGAAATTCAACAGGCCTTGGAGAATATACATGTTTATGAAAACAAGGATAAACAAATTTTTGGGTATAAAATTCTTTAAATTTTCAAATAATAGATGGAAAATATAACATGAATCAAGTTGATGTATCACTTATATTAGTTTCTAAACTTAAGGATCTAAAAGTTAATGTTTTTGAATCTCTTCAAGTGACTATTATGATTGCAGAATTACCAACTACTTGGAATGAAAATAGAAAGAAATTATTACATACTTGAAGATTTCACCATTAACAAATTAATAAAGTTTATTCAAATTGAAGAAGAAAAAAGATTTTGTGAGAGTAAGTTTGCTTTAGAATCTGGTTCAAAGGTGAATATTGTTGAGTCTAATAAAGCAAATGATGCTAGAAAGCTTAAAGGGGCTTATAAGAGTAATATGATAACATTTTCCAGTGAAATTAACACTAAGAAAAACAAGACATGTTTCTTTTATGGCAAAATTTTAAAATGGAATGCATATAATACAAGAAATTGAAGATGGAGGAAAATTCTAGATAAAAGAATGCAAATGTTATTGTACATCAAAGTTCTCCATAAGAATTTGTTGCCACGATAACCAAATGCAAAATGGTAGCAAATGAAAAATATACAAATTAGTAGTACGATTTCAGTGCAATAGTTCACATATGAAATAATAAAAATATTTTCAAACATTATGAAGTTATAACAAGTAAAGAAAAGGTCTATAGGGAATCATGGTATCAACCTGGTCTTTGGAAAAAGGGATAATATAACTACAATTTTCCTCTAGAAAGGAATTAGCTTTAATAAATGTGTTCTATGTTCTTAATATTATGAAGAATTTAATTTATGCTAATTCATTATGCAAGAAAAGGCTTTCAAGCTACAATAAAGAAAGAAAGTGTTATTTTCTCCATGAATAGTCTATTTGTTGGACAAAGTTACTCTTGTAATGGCATGTTCAAATTAAGTATTAATACAGTTGGTGTTTATCTCTATACAGTCGAGTCATTTTTATGCTTCATGGCATTTTAAGCTAATAAATATTAATTTTAAATCAATTAAATTTATTTTTAAGCATAAGCTAATTCCTATAAACATGATGGAAAATGTGTCATATGCATATAAGCTAAGATGAATAAGAAACTATTTCTCATTAATGAAAAATCAATAGAATTGCTTTAACTCGTGCATTTTTATATTTGCAAATTAAGTATTCACTTAACTAAAGGTGGTAATAGATAATTTTTGTACTTTTTCTAGGTGATCATTTTATATTCACATATGTTATTTAATGATAACAAAAAATTAAGCTTTTGATACCTTCAAAAGTTATAAGACATTAGTGGAAAATCAATTGGAAAAGAGAATTAAAAGCCTAAAAAGTGATTGAGGAGGTGAATACTTTTTCAAAGAATTTTTTGTTTTCTGTGACAAACATGGATTGATTCACCATGCAAGTGTCTTTTATACCTCACGAGGAAATGGCCTAGCAAAAAGGTAAAATAAGAAAATAGTGGATATGATTAATGTAATGCTTATACATGCAAATTTAACAATAAATCTACGAGAAAGGGCCTTAATAATAACTTGTTTGTGCACAACAAAATATCCTTAAAGATGTTTAAGTTGTAATCATACAAGATATGGAAAAAAAAGAAAACTTACCTTAAATTTCTTGAGAGTATAGGGCTATTTTATCTATTATAGAATTATAAACCCTAAAAGAACAAAATTAGGACCGAGAGGAATTCAAATCATCTTTATGGCACGTATAAGAATTCAATGGAATATCGATCATTAGATAGTGAGTATAATGTCATTGTTGAGTCCAAAGATGTTGAGTTCATTGAAACAAAGTTTATCAGTGATTTAATTAAAGGTTCACAAGAAAATACAAAAATTACTAATTATGCAGTAACTCAGGATAAACCCATAAATAATCAATGGCAATTTTATAGCGAACTAAAATGACATTATGATATCTTTGGGCACTAATTTGAATCCTAATTCTTTTTTCAAAAATAAATGGAATGCACTTAAATCTCCAACTAAACTTAAAAGAGCTAAAGGGTAAGAGAAGAGAAGAACTTAAATTTTGTTTTTATTTATTCTCAAGCATTTAGTCTTTTTGGTTGAAGAAGTAAGGGCAAGGCATTAAATAAAATACATGTCGTAATTAATAAGAGGATCCTAAGACTTATAGTGAATCAATGGCTTCAAGAGAATTAACTTTTTAGGAAGAAACAATAAATGATAAAATGGATTCTAATGGTATATAGGCAGTGTCAAATTTACCTCTAATTTTAAGCCCATTGGATACAAATGGGTGTTTAAAAGGTAATGTAATATTGATGGTTCTTCTTAAATTTCAAGGCTAGACTAGCTGTTAAAGGCTTTAGACAAAAGGATAAAGTGGATAATTTTTATGCCCCTGTTGCAAGGACTACCTCAATAAGAGTCTAGTTTGCATTAATATCAATATATAATTTGTATGTTTATCAAATGGATGCAAAATATCAATCTTAAGTGGTGAACTAGATGTAGAAGTATGTATGGAATAATCTAAAGGATTTGTACTTTCTAGAAAAGTAGAAAAAAGTTTGCCAATTGGTTAAGTCATTGTGTATGTTAAAGTAAGCTCCTAAATAGTGGCATGAGAAATTTAATGGTCTAATATTATCAAATGGTTTTAAACATAATGGAGCTAATAAGTGTATTTGTTCCAAGTTCATCAATGATTATGAAGTGATAGTACATGTCTTTATATTGATGACATGCTAATCATAAAACCTATTATGTAAGGTATAAAAGATATTGAGAAGTACTTAAATTCTCAATTCAATATGAAGGATTTGGAAGAAGTTGATACTGTCTCAAGGATTAAAGTTAAGAAATGTATTGAGGGTTTTACATTGTGACAATCTTGCTACATTGGCAAGGTTCTTTCCACGTTTAATTATTTAGGTATTAAAGAAGATAACACTCCCTTTGATGTTTCTAATAAATTAGTTGAAAGTTTTAGAAAAACCATTAATCAATTAGGTTATGCTAATTTAACGTATGCAATGTATTATATTAGGCCTAATATTGCCTTTGTATTTTGTAAGCTTTCAAGAAATACACCTAATCTTAGTAGTGATTATTAGAGAGCAATAAGAAGAGTTCTTAATTATCTTAAAATGACAATATCCTATACATTATTTTATTAACAAATATCCTTTGAAATTAGAAAGGTATGATGATGCTATTTGGATAACTAGTACCAGTGATAATAAGTCAATGTTTGGGAGGATTTTCACCTTGAGTAAGGGAGCTATCTCATGGGCTTCAAAGAAGCAGATGTGTATAAACTCACTCAACAATGGAGAATGAATTTATTGCTATAGCATCAATAGGTAAAGAGGTAGAATGTCTAATAAATTTATTGCTAGATATAGAGTTATATATGGCCACAATCGATGCCAAATATCCTCTTATAGTGTGATAGTGATGCAATTATGTGTAAGGAGTTTAACAAGATTTACAATAGCAAATCCAAACATATTGCATTGAGACATGAGTATATAAGGCAACTTATTGTCTATGTAAGGTCTAAAGGCAAACTTGCTAACATATCAACTAAATGATTTTTAAGAGATATGATGATGAACATAACTAATGTTATAGATATAAATGTACTCGAAAATTTTCATCAGTAATGTGAACCTTATATTTCTTATTCCTTAGCAACTTTGAAGGTTTAAAAGGTAAAAACAAATTATAGCTTGTAATAGTTAGCAAGTGCTATAAATGATATAACACTTGAGAAAATTAGGGTGAGCATAAATTACTCCCCATGAAGAAAATAAAATTCGATTAAAAACTAAGTAAATCCAATTAAAGGATTTGATTAAATTTTTCATTAATGCAAAGTACATTTTAATCAAAGTTGCAAGTGTTTATGAATTTGGGGGGTAGCGCAAAACAATAACATGGTGCTAAAGCTTATAGTGAACAAGTGAAAATTTAACTTGATTTATATGTGTAATTTTTCCATCCTGTTAATTGAAAGATTGATATTTAATAAAACATAATTTAACCTTCAATTTTGACAATTGAAAAACACATACTATGAATACTTAAATCAAATATATTGCTATATTTTGTGTATTCCGCACAATCCAAAAGCTTGCTCTATTATTATCACAAAATTTTGTTGCATTGGAGTTTGAGTGATTTCAAAACACCACATAAATGATTGACTAATATGAATCATCACTTTATCTATGCTTCAACTCATATAATTTATGGCGTTTTGCCCTTCAACTCGTATTATTTTTTAAAATTACTTACTACTAAATAAAGTAAATAAAGTTGTTTTAGGTCAAAACCTGAGTTGCTTTAACTATATCCAAAACCATATGAAGATTTTAGTCTCTAAATAAATAAAGTAGGTCTTCTAATTTAAATTACACTAATAGCTATATGCAATTTTAAAAGATAAATCTTTTGAAAGATAACAAAAGTGAATTAATTAGTATAACTATTATTTTCGAATTACAATGTTGTTAAAGAGATAACAAGCAGGAGAAAGTATTACTTTGTTTTTTACATTTTTTAGATATATTTAATTTGTCCCTTTAGTTTGTTTTGATTTAATTTTATTTAAAATATTTTAAATATAGTGTTAAAACATCTATTTTTATAACACCAATAGATGAATGATAACAAAGTATTTATAAGCCAGAAAATTTTACCTTAAGTCATAGTAATGTGGTAAAGACGCTTAGCAACATTAACAATTATATCCAGGAAGAAATAAATAACAATTAAAAAAATCAAATATCATGTCGTAAATAATTGATTTTTTTAGAAGACCTTTTTTTAACCGAAAACAAGTAATATACATTCATCTTGTTATTTGAGAAATTTTTTTAAAAAAATTAGACAAAATCTTGGATATATATTTATATCAGCCGAAAAATAGATCCTAAATAAGCTAGACTATAGTTTTACTACTGAAGTACTTGGTCAAATAAAATAAGTGCTGAATTATAATTCTACTTGAATTAAGACTGTTCGATCATGCAAATGTTATCAGAAAAACATTTAGAATCTTGAATTAAGGTTGCTGTGGCTTTGTACACATGGAGCTTTTGAAAATTTTATAAATTATTGAATTGTTAGAGGTGGTGTTTGAGTAGAAGGTATAATAAAGTTAACAGAGGTATTTGAAAATTTAAATTTTTTTTTTATTTTTAATTGTTCATTATATCTTCAAAAATATCAAAATTGTTTTTTAATATCATCCTATCCTTTTTAATAGAATTTTAAATTCATTCCTTAGATATATTTATTATGTCTACACATATAATATTTCTATAAATAATTGAGTATTTTTGTAATCATAATATCTAACTTTAGTTTATTATATCTTCCCATTAAATAAATAAATGGTATTAAAGCCTCCAAATACATGTTTTTCTTCTAAACATAATAAAAATAAATTTTATTTTATCATATTTTACTAAATTTGGTCCCTAAACTTTTAAAAGGTGGGGTTTAACAGCTATATTTTAATTTTTAATTATTAACTTAACATTTATGCCTATTTGAATGCTAAATGGGTACATAAATGTAATTTATACATCACAAGCATGCTATTTATAAATTATACACATGTTTTATTTAAGTGAAAGATTTTGCATGTTGTTGAAAAACTAATTGTCGTATAAGATCTACTAAATTCTTACTGATTCTTCATTTTCCTTCATCTTTATGGTTTTAATTCTTTAAAAATTCAATAATTTCAATAGCAAAAACACTTCTAGTCTCATACTAATATTTTAATATTGATTTTCTTTTTAAGATCACTTTGATTTTGAAGTGAATGCTCCAACTTGTTTTTATGGCTAAAACAAGGGCGGATCA
>CANXYI011978492.1:0-12865 GCA_948208565.1 Hura crepitans
TATGGTAAAAAGTGTAGAACTCCATTGTGCTAGAGTAAAGTTAGAGAGAATAAGATCTCAGGAGTTTATCTTATTAGAGATGTAGAAGAAAAAGTAAAAGCTATCAGGGAGAGATTGAAAGCTACAATATATAGACAGAAGTCTTATGCTGACTTGAGCTAGAGGGATATTGAATATAATGTGGGTGAGAGTATTTTTGAAAGTATCCTTATGGAAGAGAGTACTCAGATTTAGGAAGAAGGGAAAGTTGAGTCCCAAATTTATCGAACCATATGAGATCACAGAGAGAGTGGGACCACTAGCTTACAAGCTAGCCTGACTTCCTGAGTTACAACAGATACATGATGTGTTCCATGTTTCACTACTTAGAAGGTACAGATCAGACCTTTCGCATATAATCTAAATAACAGACATTAAAATCCAACTAGACCTGAGTTATAATGAAGAACTAATATAGATTTTGGCTTAAGAAGTGAAGCAGTCTAGAAATAAAATAATTCCTTTAGTTAAAGTTCTCTGGAAGCACCATAATGTAGAGAAAGCCACTTGGGAACTTGAGGAGTAGATGAAGATTCAATATCCATATCTATTTACACTAAGTAATTTTAAGGACAAAATTTCTTAAGAGGGGAAGAATTGTAATGCCCGTAAGTTAAGGCTCTATGAACATTACCTCCAAGGCTCAAAAAGTGTGCCTTGAGTGTTGAGTCACCTTTATAAGGCTCGAGGTAGGGCATATTGGTCATGAAACTTAGAGGGGCTTGAAAATGATGAAAATGGCTTAATTTAAAGATTTAACAAAACCAATAAATTATTATATGATGTAATCTACTGAGTTGCAGGCTAAATTGGATTCGAGCCAAGAATGACCTAGGATGTGCCCAGACAAAGCCATAAATACCATACCTAGAAGGTTAAAATTCCCTTGAGTCCATTGGAGAAGGAAAATTTGAATTTCGAGGTTACTTGCAACTTATTCTTAATTTAAGGTTTTATGCATAAATTGAGGCAATTGCTTCACTGTACTATTGAGGGAATTTGGCCGTGAAATTTTATAAGACTCTAAATAGGACCAACTAAGGATTTTAAAAATAAATGTGATGATTTTTGGAGGTCCAAAAGATTTTTAAAAAATTTCTTAAAGTTTCTATTAAAACCGAGTGATTTTGAGATGCTCGGGCGGCATGTGGGCCCACCAATGCCACCTCAGCCACTATAAATACCCCATGGTGACACTTAGATGCCCACTTGGCATTGTCACCCCACTACCCACCTATTTTCCTTCTTTCTCCTTCTTTTCTTATCGACTCCATTTTCTTCTTCCTTCCACCATTTTCATGGGTTCATGAATTCTTTTCTCTCTCTAATTACCATTAAAAATTCTCTTAATGTGTTATGAATTGATTTTTAAAGGGATTAGAGGCCATAGAAGTCTATAAAGCTCAAAGAAATCCAAGAACATTTAAGTGTAAATAAAAGGGTGCTTGGAAACCAACTCTTTGTGTGTAAGTGTTTCCTCCTTTTTTAATTTATTTCCTAAAGGATTTTATCATTCTAAGAATGCCTATAATCTAGGATTTACATTTAGGGACTTATGGAATTTTTTTATGAATTTTTAAAGGGAAGGAGGCGTGGATGGTGAATAAAGCAAAGTGAGGTGCAAAAAGGTCATTTACAAGCTTAAGGTGTAGGAGTGGTCTTGCTTATTAAAGAGGTATATGAATTTAAAGCATTGGAAGCATGTAAATGAGAATTCATGAATAATTAGTGTAGAAACTTATATAGAAGTTAGGCATTTTAAGGTTAAAGTGTGTATACTAGTGCATTAGGCTTGTGCTTTTACTAATTATATGTGAAATAAGGGTTTTGAATGGTGATTAGGTGAAAAGAATAAGTGGAAGGGGTATGCCCTCATTTGGGTAAGAGGTGTGAGTGATATGTGTATCACATGATTATGGTGAGCTTGGTATGATTTCTAAGGTGTTTGATATAGAACTACATGAATTATGCTTGTGTGTGGGGAAAAATGGAAGTGTTAGTATCTTGTGAAAGTTGGTCAAGAGATTGCTTTGAGGGGTAGGCTAAGGTATGGCAAGTTAACATGGTATATTCTATGGAAATGTGCTTATTAGTGATGGCATCATAAGTGTATGTGATGAATTTGATGAACGAGGCTTGTGTGTGTGTGTTTAGTATGGCCGAGGCATGTTCAAGGCATGCCATGGCATGGTTTGCATGATAATTGCATTGTGTGTTTATAAGCATGCTTGAGTGATATGATGATATATGTATATGTGATTAAATGTGGAGAAAAGCACGTACATGGCCATTGGGAGGCATTAGTCGAGAGGTATGCAAGGCAAAATATGTATGAATTATAAGGTATGGCATGGTATGTGTGTGTGTGATTAGCATGACAAATGTGGCATAGTAATTATATACTATACATTTGGCATGAGTTAGGTGAATGAGCATAAGTAGTAAGGCATGAAATGTATGGAATTTGGGATGTCATTCAAGGTTAGGAAATGGTTGAAAAAGAGATTAAAAATGGCTTAGAATGATAGTGAAAGTGACAAAAAAGGGACTAAATTTGGCATGTAAATGGCACTTAAAATGTGGGACACTTTATAATGTTTATGTGAAATGAATGGAAGACCCTTTTAAGGATATTTGAGCTATATAATTGAGCTTGGCTTTAGGCCTATGAATGTTTATGAAATGGGTGCAGATGGTACTAAGAAATGGTATGAAATGGACTTGATTTGAGACCTAAAATGGCATACATAAAAAGGAAAATGACCTTTAACTGTCCCAAAAATTAATTTAAGGATCTATACCTAAAATGTACATTTAAAAATGGACATAACTAGATTAAAATAATGGCCTAGACTACACTTAATTTGAACTTCATTATACCTAAGAAAGTGAAAAAAATGGCTCAGAAAAATTGACCTATAACTATTTAGTACGACTAAAAATGACTTATAACTGTTTAGGTTAAATTTTAATTATCAAATAAAATTATAACTATCTATTTCCCACTCCTAAATATTATAATATGATGATCAGTAAGTAAATAAACATAAAATAAGATCAGATGGCCCATTAGTTAGACAACTAGTGGATGAGTTGACCAGTCAACTTAGAGATTAACAACTACTAGATGATTTTATGATTTTTTAGATATTAGGAGGTTTACAAACTAATCCCTAGTATCCTTTAGAAGTGTATTATTTTGATTATAATCTAGATATTGGGAGGTCTATGGTTTGATCCCTCCTATCCACTAAAGTTTCCTATGATTCTTGGATATTGGGAGGTCTATGGATTGATCCCTACTATCAATAACATGATTGGTTGTTAGGTTGTTTGAGATATTGAGAGGTTTATAGACTAATCCTTACTATCACTTGTCTAGTATTAGCAGGTTCAAGTCAACTGATCATTGCTATCAAACTAAGCTGATGTAGCAGTCAAGGTATAAAATGTGGGCCACTACAAAACTTTTCAATTCCCTCTTGGTCTAGTGTCTTAAGTGTAGTCTATCTAGTTGGACCTAATAAATTAAATTAAATTAATAACGAAACATTGATTAATAGCAGGTTATTGCATGATTAATTTAATTGAGATTATTATGGTGGGATTTTGGTAATTATCGTGAAAATATGGCATATCACCCAAATTGCATGAAATTCCTAGTATACCACCCACACACACTACATATTAACTGTCATATTATCATTGCATATGAGCCATTGCACATAACATGTTTTAAGTGCTTTAAATTCACTGCTAAGTTTTATAATCAGTGTACTAGTGTTTTGGTGCATAGGTTGTAAAGATACATAATTCGGCCTCAAAGATCGTGTAGTGTAGCAGCATAGTTTTGTTTGAAGGGTATATAGTGTCTTTCTTTTTTGTTATATTAGCTAGCACTCATGTAAACACTATAGGGTATGGGTTAGCATGCTTTGACATTGTTGTGTTTGCATATATATTTAAAGAACATATGTGATGTATAGAAATAACTGTTTTGTCTGTATAGCTCGCTCGATTTTTTTTTTATAATTGTAGGCCTGAGGCCCTATGTTTGCTTCTAATGTGTGATTGATATATGTTAATATTGACTGGGGGACCAGAAGAGTCTAGATGGAGGAAGAATGATAGTATTATTTATAAAAGTGCTTTTATAGGTGGAAAAAATTTTGGTATGTCACCTAGGTAGCCATTGTGTTGCCCAATTTTTTGTAACATTTAGAATATCTGTAGATCAATTTTCTATGTCTATCATATCATATAAAAACATGTTTAAGGGTTAGACTAAGAATCTAAGCAATGTCTAATAAAATTCTAAATCAGTCCATAAGAGTTAAGGAGTTCACTGTTGGAGCAATTTCAAGATAGGTGACCTGGCGAGAAGTGTATTGCTTGTTAGATTTCTTTATAAGTCCAATAGGGGGTGTCACATATAGGACACAGTCTCCTATACTAATTGGTACAAGCTGACCAAGTATTATATTTTTAGTGACCCTTTTTAAGTAATCTATTTTAGCCTGCACAACCACATTAAGAAAATGTCTACAATCTCCTTAAATGAGCACCCCATTAATGGTCTAGTGTTATTTCAATTAATACCATGACAAGTGATCGCTATCAATGGTCCAGTGTCATTACCATGATGGATGATTGCCATTAATTATCTACTGTCATTCTAATTAATACCATGATGGTTGATCACCATTAAATGACCATGGCAAGATGTTTGTAATCCATTGAAGATTGGTCAACATATTACCTTTAACCTATCTAGTAAAGACCATCATACTATTTTAATAACAAGGTGCCAATAACCCATGGAAGATTGGCTAGCCACTTCTTTTTGTGATAAAACTCAATGCTCTGAGGATGTGGTTTATGTAGATGCCTCACTTTTTGGCCTATGATTATGACCAGAGACAGGCCCAAGAAGTAAGGTAAGCAACCTAGAAAAGAGTCCACATGGACTAACATGGCATAAGTTTACCTTGAACTTGATGCTACGAGGTCAGCAATGTAGTCAACCTAGACCAATTAAACCTAAAGCCTAAAATCCGCATGAATAAGCCAAAGCCCATGTCCACATGGACTAAAACAAACCTAGCCCAAAGCCCATAGATTGGTAAGAAAACCTATGACATAAGTCTATAAGGACTCAGTCGTTCAAGTTTAAGCGGACTTGCCAATATGAAAGCTTCTAGAAGTGCATGATGCCAATCTAGACTCTGCCTCCCAATCCTAGAAAGACTCTATCACTTCTGAATAGGAGACTTTTAACCCTAACCTTATAAATACCCTTTTTAGGTATGAGATGAAGAGGGAATCTTAGAGGGAAGTAATTCTGAGAGCAACCAAAAACCTTGTCTATGAGTCTAGGAGAGGACTCTAACTAGGAATCACTCTGCTAGTCCTATTAGCCCACATTCAAAATAATATCTTCTAAACTCCTATATTTTGCATTATTGCTTGAAGTCCGCTTACAAGGGTAAGATTTGAGGCCTCTTATTATACATATTGATACTATTTTTATGGACCTATGATCTCTAAGGATTGATCTCAAGTGAGACAATTCTATGTAATCCCCACTTTGATTATAGGAGTACGTGATTGTTTTAAATTGTTTCATATTGTATAATTGACTATTTTCATTTTGTTATTTTTGTCTTAATCACATGGACCTATTTGTAAGCATGCTGACATTCACACGGATATACTTTATTAATATATGCATGATGTGTAATCTACACGGACTTATTTTTTATGATATTGTCCTATTTGCCTTATGTATCATGTTTTAAAGTATTCTGTTTACCACATTGATATGCTTGTATGATGTTAGCATGTTGTATAATTATTCCATTCTCTAATATATGTATTGTTGACATATTGAAACTGTCATAAAGTCCGCACAAACTCCCTCTCACGAGAAATGTAGCATGTGTGAATGATCATGTTTTATTTTATTTGTTTCGTCCTGAAGTTGGCACGAACTCCGTCTTATGAGAAATGTAGTCCACACGGATATAATTGTGTTAAGCATATTTATTCCGTTATATAGTCCACATGGACTCTCTCTTATGAGGAACATAGTCTATGTAGACATTTACTTTGAATTCCATTTTTCACATGTATTTGTATTTCTCATCCTCTTTATGAGTCCTTATAAATCATTATTTTGTAACATTGACCTTTTCCTTTGAGTTATATGCAAGTGACCTTTCTCACTAGAGCAGAGGTCCAAATAGAGATATTAACCTTTATAAGCAGTAGTCCACATAGACACATGCTAGAGCTTCATATGGTCCGTACGGACCTAATGATGCACATGTGGGACTAGTTTCATGTTATGGACTATTTTTCTTTGATTTTTTACTATTTCTATTTCATTGCTTATTTTTGGGGTTGTAATAGGTAGTTAATTATTTGTTTTACATGCTAAATGCCTAACTTCACATCAAAAGGTTTTCTAACCAATTAATTAGTGTTTTCATTAAAAAAAATGGTTTTGAGTTTTCCCTAATCAAAAGTCACATTAAAAGTGGATTTTAATAAAGTCCCATCTCCTAGAGATGGGA
This sequence comes from Hura crepitans, assembly GCA_948208565.1. NCBI lineage: Eukaryota > Viridiplantae > Streptophyta > Magnoliopsida > Malpighiales > Euphorbiaceae > Hura > Hura crepitans. The sequence continues at coordinate 6,615 of CANXYI011978492.1, forward strand.
GTTGTGTAGTTATTGCCAATTCTTATAGAGTTACAAGTAATTGTCAGGTCAAATAATGACTAATTAATGATCTACTTTCTAGTTATGCAATATACATGTTGTATCCTTTAAATACCGTAGTTTACTTCTTCTTATTCATGAAAAGGTCACATAATTACTTTAAATACAATGCATGCTTGCTTAATATGAGATTGATAAATGTTATAATATACAAAGAAAGCATATTATAATGGTATAAATAAGATATGAATTTTGAACCTTTCTAGTACAAAAGATCAAAGGTCTTAGTGTTGAGACCAAATGGCAACTCCTAAACATGAAACTGCTCTTATCCCAATAAAAATACATATTTTCTCTTTAGTAAGTAACTTAAAAAAGAAAACAAGGACAGTCTACCCTATCTTTATTGGATATTTCCATATCTTTGATTGGTAGGATCTTGTAATTGGTCAATAGTTATCCCATGAGGTGATAGACCAAATGTTAGAAAGACAAAACATCACTTTTCAGAGATTTGAGGAATGTCAGTAAGGTCTGGTAATGAGAGATCTTTAAGGTAGGGTATCATGCCATGGTCAATGAGATCTTTGATGGCTAGACAAAGGGTTTTGCAATTTCTCAGTTAGGTGGCTTGTTTTTTGGTGGTAAGCACAATATAGGTCATGGCAATAGTTAGGTGGAAATGGTGAAGAATGATGTTTGGGTATTAAAGGTTGAAATAGGTTCTCTTCTTTTAATTCCTTAAGCATTATGGATAAGGGTTTATTTAGATGGAGAAGTCTATGTGAAATCTTTCTTGGCTTGGTTTTTTGGCTATTGTTTGCCTTTATGGTTGAAATCATGCTCATCGAGTTCTCTGAAGCAACCTATTGTTGGACTTAAAGACCAAACCTCTCTTGAATCTTTTCCTCTATAAGTGCCATCTTAAAAGATGCAAGCATATAATCAATTGATCAGCCATCAACACAATTATATTCCAAGCCTTAATTGAAAGTGGATAAGCTGAATTAAAAAAAAAAGCTTGTTAAGTTGAAAACTCGCAAAGGGCAGCCTAGGCAAAAACTAAAGCATACCTCGCTATATTAAAAACCCATAAAAGGCGGTCTAGGCAATAATTAGAGGTCAAAAGAAAATATTTAGTTGGAAAATCTTTAGACTAGCTAATAAAAAGAGTATTATACTATGCAATCACATACATTTCCATGCTCATTCATCATCATCATTCACTCTTTAGACACATATGCTCTCTACCGTAAAATTGACATTTCACCCATGCCTTGGCCTCACCATTGTTCATCTTAACTCAACTTACTTCCCTAGCCTTGCCATCACCATAAATTAACCTTTTTCTTTAAGAGACATCTTATTTTCATTACCTTAACCTAGCCTACAACTTCACAACTTCTCAAACCCAAGCTTTTCCTATAATAAGTCTAAGAGGAGAATGATCCTAATAACAAAACGTATACTGACTCATGCACTTAGAAACATTATCACAAGTACATCACAAATAAGACATTTATTCACTCACACTCATTCATACTTCCATTTTTACCTATTCTACCTGATCATACATTTGCCTTTATACATCCATCACAAAAGAACATTCATTCACTATAGGAGAAGATGCATCTATTTTTCAACATATATAAGCTTTCACCATTGAAAAAAATTGTCTCATCATTCAACATGTATATGTCTTCACCATTCATACATTGTAAGAAATGATTCATTCATTCAAAATGTAATGATCATAAGTTAAGGCTCTACGAATAGTACTAAGGCTCGAATAGGGTTCTTAAAGCGCAGAGTCACCTTCACAAGGCTCAAGAAGGTGTATACTAGTCATGAAACTTTAACTAGCCATAAAATGATAAAAAAGACTTAATTTAAAAATTTACTAGAACTAATAAATTATTTTAGGCCATAATCTAGAAGGCTATAGGCTCAGATGGACTTAGACCAGGAATGACCCAAGACATGCCTAGAAAAGACCTAAAAATGTCATACCCTTTGGGTTAAAAATTCCCCTGAGACCATTGGTGAAGGAATTTTAATTTTTTTGAGGTCGTTTGGTAATATCTCAAAATTTTTTCAATTTTCTCAATTCTCGAGGAATTAATTAACTGACTTGTTGATGGAATTTGGCTATGAAATTTTACAAGGCTCTAAATAGGCTTAATTGAGGATTTTTAGAACAAATGCAATAATTTTTGGAGTTTTGAGTTAATTTTAAAAATTTCCCAAAGTTTCAATTAAAACTGAGCATTTTTAGGAAGCTCAGGTGACATGTGTCACCACTCGACCCACCCTAGCCCCACTATAAATAGTGTGCCATGTGGACATTCCATTAATTAGCAAATTGACACCTCACTTTCACCATTTCTTCCTCCTCCTTTTCCTTTCGCTGCCGATGCCACTCTTTCTGTACATCCCTTATTGTTACTTTAATTCAAACTCTATTCTCACCACATATTCCATAAAAAATCACATTAGTTAGGTAGAAAACATTCCCTCAAGCTTTTGGCCACCATAGCTAATCAAGAAAATTTATGAAAGTTTAAGTCTACATAAATGGTGACTAAAAATTCAATTCCTTATGTAAGTGATTTCTTCAACCTTTTATTTTATTTCTAAGGGGATTCCATCATTTTAATACCACTCAAGTTTTTAGATTTTCAATTAGAGGTCTATAGATTTTTCTAAGAATTTTTAAAGTTAAATGGGTGTGTATGTAGGTTTAGGAAAGAATGATGTGTAAAAAGGGAAATAAAGCTTCTTTGGTGTAGAAAAGACTTCTAAAGTGAGATAGGTATATGAATTTAATTGAATAAAAGCATGCCTTGTTAAATTTTGATGTGGTTTGACATTAATTAGTGTATAGAATTATTAATTAGACCATGCATTATGTAAGAATTATGGATGCAAGCTTAATTTGATGTTAGTTGTGTATAATTTTGATGGTTTATATGTTAAATTGGTGGAAAATTGGGTGTAAGGCCATGATTTTATTTTGGTCGAGAGGTATGGAATGTGTTATGGCATAGGGTTTCTTGATATGGCATGTTTATGTGGTAAAATTATGATGTATATGGTGTATGAGATGGGAGATAGTTGGCATAGGAATGTATATATATATGGTGAATTTAATGAGACAATGCATGTATGTGTGTGTTACATGTGTGGCCGAGGCATGTACATGGTGTTTCATGGCATGGCATATGTGGCCAAGACATATGCATCGTGTGTTATGGCTTGGCATGCATAATATGTCATGTGTGCATGTGTGTGTATGCTAGAATGATTATATATGACATGTATGTGTGACAAACTATAGAAAATGCATGTGTATACTTATGGATAAGCTATGGCTAAGAGATATGTATGCCATGGTGTGGTATTGTAAGTATAGTGTGTTATGGTATGTGATGTGCATCATTGGCAGGATATCATGGGCATGTAATGTATGCCATAGAAATGGGCATGAAATATGTGAAAACATGCATAGAAATGTGGCATGTAATATGACAAATTAGTGTAAGAAAAAGGGATTAAGAATTGGTGTAAGAAATGGCTTGAAAGTAGACTTGTAAGGTATAGGTAAAAGTGACTTATAATTCCATGAACTAGAACATGAATTATAGACTTCATGTACTTGATTTTAATGGCAAGGTGAGGCCATTGTTGTTGCTTTATTAGATTGAATGGAATAAAAGTAATTGTGGCTTAGAATGGCATGTCAATGCAGCTTGAATTGCATAGGAAAAAGCCTAGTAAATAGTTGAAAATGACCCGTAACTGTCCTATAAAATGTGTGCATAAAAATGAAACATAATATGACCCATAATGGACATATAATAGGGCTTGTATTATAATATAGAACAAAGACAAAAAGGGACTTGTAAATGCCTAAGTAAAGGACTTAAAATTACTCCTTTAAAAATTGGACCTATAATTGTCTAGTAATAAAATTGATCGATAACTGTCCGACTAAAATGTAGACTATAGAAATTAATTAATAAATATTTGTTAATGGGTTATAAATATTTTAAAATGATGATCAGTAATTAAATAAACATAAATAAGAGAATATTGGCCCATTAGCTAGACACCTACTATATAGGTTGATAGATCAACTAGGGATTAATAGCTACTAGATATTTGTCTGTTTATTAGACTAGGCTAATACAGCGATCAGGGTCTAAAAAATGGGCCAATACACTATGATATGATAATTATATTTTACTATTTATTAGACTAGGCTGGTGCAGCAGTTGGGATCCATAAGATGGGCCATTGCACTATGTTGTTAATATTTCTGTCTGTTTATCATACTAGGCCAGTGTAGCAGTCAGGGTTTGCAATATGGGCCACTGTACTATGGTGTGGAAAATGTGACATGACAATATTTTATTTGTCTATTTATCAAACCAAGCCAGTGTATTAGTTAGGGTTTATAAGATGGGCCACTGCATAAGGGCTAGTGCAGAGCTCAAGGTCTAAAATGCAGGACCACTGCATAGTTTGATTTCCCTCTTAGTCTAATGTCTAAAAGAGTAGTCTACCTAGTTAGGCTTACTTAATAAATTAAATAGTTTATCTGATTACAGATAATAAAAATACATAAATTAATAATAGTCTACAAAGGCTTAACTTTACATTGTTAAATTATCAGACTAGTTAATAAAATAATATTATTTTGTAATATAATTGATAAAATAATATTATTTCATTACATGGATAATATGTATTGCATTTGTGGATCCATAGCATGTCTGCTCATTTGTGTGCTTGTTGTGACATGTTTTTATAATTCTAAATTCACTACTGAGTTTTATACTCAATGTACTAGTGTTTTGGTGCATAGGGTAGTGTAGCAGCAGAGCCATTAAAGGGTATAAGATATTGTGTTTTTGTTATGGTTTAGTAGGCACTCATGTAAATACTATAGGTTAAGGGTTCAACAAGCTTAGAAGCTACTAGTGTCTATGATATATGTTAAACACGTGATGTATATAAATAGGCTTGTGAATCTAAATGGTTTAATTTCTATCTATTCTGATGTCTTTAGGCCTAAGGCACTAAGAAATGATTAAATATTGTGTGTGATATCTTGATGATAATAGAGGACTAGAAAGGTCTAAAGGGTGATAGGAGAAATATTTGAGGTTATAGAAGTGTTTTTAACAAGTCAAAATTTTTAGAATGTCACTCGAGTAGCCGTTTTGCTGCGTAAATTTTTGTGGAATTTAATAGAACCTGTCAAGTGGATTTTAGGATTAAATATACCTTAAACTATAATGTCTAAGTGATAGACAGAGGATTTAGGCAATATCTGATCAATTAATAAATAAATTGTAAGTGTTAAGGAGTATGGGTTTAAAGAAATTTCAGGATGGTTGACCTAGTGGGAAGTGCATCGCCAATGAGGTTTCTTTAGGAATCTGGTAGAGGATGTCACAAAAAAAGTCATTAATCACACAACTATCTTACATGCATTCACCTTTCACTTAGATTCCTCATTCATTTAGGAGAAAATAAGCAAAAGCACATGTATCACTACATTCATCAGAAATCCATTATTCACCACTCGGTCGAAAACATACCTTGCTACATTCTTTTATGTATAAAAGGTTAGGAACCAATTTGCATATCACTCATTCATTACCAAACTCATTCACTTACTCTTATCCAAGTAAGCACGTAGTCAATAGATACATATCCACCCATTCATGACATATTCAAATTAAGTCACTCTATCACCACATTCATTCACTAGAGTCATCTCATTCACCACATTCATCCACCACCTTCATAATTTCACACTCATTGATAGGATAGAGTGTAATCATTCATTCTTTAAATTACCTTCATGATTTCACACTTATAGGATAAATTCATTCATTCAAGAGAAAATGAGGTCACTAATCACCAAACGTGTCATACCCTTACCCGATTCCCGAAGAAACCTAATAAGAGAGTGAACTTCCCCTAAGGTCACCCATCCTCAAATTTCCTTAAAGGTTATTCGTTTAACTTTTATTAATTTATTTTATTTTAATATTTAAGTCTAAATTTTTTTCATCATTTCTTTATTTTAATTTCATAACAGTCATATCACACTGTGAAAGCCATTTATTTCATCAAAAAATGATTTTTACAGAAAAATCGAATAACATAACGGTTATTCAGGTTAAAAACAAAAAACTTTCCTGTTATAAAAATGCACTTCAATATAGTCAGTCATCAAA
>CANXYI011978723.1:0-10983 GCA_948208565.1 Hura crepitans
ATAACTATTATCAAATTAAGATTGGGATAAGGCCAAATCTTTTATGCCTTATTCTTCTGTATATGTAAAAGGATTTAATTTTCTTGCTTTATGTATTTTTATCATTTTAATTCTCAAAAAGGTTTGAAATTAAATAAAATTCAATATGATTGGATTTCATAATTCTGGAAATGTATGTCATATATCATCATAAAATTAATTGAATTAAATTAATTTTTGATTTATTTGGTCAATTTTCAAATTTATGGTGATAATGGCATAATTGGCCCAAATTTCTACTTAAAAATTATTTTCTTGTGGAAATTTGATTATAATCCTCAATTAATTTATTTTTCAAATATGATTGGGATTTTAAATTGATTAATGGGATTATGATTTATTCTGATATGATCTTAATAAGTGTTATCAAATTAAGATTGGGATAAGGCCAAATCTTTTATGCCTTATTCTCCTACACGCATAAAAGGTATTAATTTTCTTGCTTATGTATTTTTATTATTTTAATGCTAAAATGTTTGGAATTAATTGAAAATGGAAATGTGATTTAATTATTTTTAATGGAATTAATTAAAATTAAATTGCATGATCAATATGATTGATTTTCCATGTTTAAGTAAGAAAATGCGATTGATCAAAAGAATGAACTAAAGATAGTTTTATAAGTGTTATAATTCTAGAAATCAACCATAATCCACATTTTCAATATTTGATGCTTATGATGTAATATACATGCATGTTAAGGGTGTATGTTTGGCATGATGACTACTTATGGGCTTAAGATTAATATGATTGATTTGCATTGTATGAATTTTTCTTCAGTGAATTTGGCCTGCGCATCCCAGCCTTTTTCTCTTATTTCTCTTTGTACTTCCCTTCTCATCTAACTCCCCTCACGTGTAATGTGAGGTATTCTCAATTATATGTGATGTGATTAGATTACTTAGGGTTATAATAGGAGGAAGAAATGCAAGGAGCAAAAGAGAGAAGAAGGCTCACCAATGAGGTCTAAAAAGAAATAGTTAAAAGTGTTTTTCTATTTCTTTTTAGGTTTGTAAATCATGCATACTACCTAGGGTTTAGCCATATTGGTTTCCTTAGCTCAAGAAATTAATGTAGCAAAAGCCCATAACTAGGTCGTATATATTTAATGTTATTAAATATGAATGTATGATTTAAAATTAAATATGTATGAGCATGACAAAGCATGCACCAACCATGAATGATGATACTTAATTAGAAGAAATCCCTTACTAATATAAGACTTACAAGCCTTCAATTAATATGAGTTAAACCAAAGTTCTATTTAGTATTAGGTTGTTGAGCATACTCAAGCCCATGCTACATTGGATATGTTTATATCATATTAATGGGTCCGTCTTAGCGTGGTTATTAGTTTGTTAAGCATACTCAAGGCTAATAATCATGAGGTAAGATTGGGAAAATATGTATGTGGTATATATGCATTAAGTGTTAATGACCTAATGATCAGTAGATGCATATGATACAATTGGCAAATGATGCCTATCATTTATTTAATGGTTGGGCTTGTTGAGCATACTCATGGCCTTGACCTTAACCAAAATGGATACTAACCCACTAGAAAAGATTCTAATAGGCATTCCCAGATTAATTAGTAAGAGTTATTGATCCATAATAAAATAGTGGGAGTAATACTCAATTTTTAAAGGCCTTAAAATTATTACATACATATACATGATCATACTCTAACATGCCTTTATTTTCACATGCAACATCATCACTATAATGTCTACAAATGTAAAGTTACAATCCATACTTGAGGCTAATAAGTTTACTAAGTCTAATTATATAGATTGGCTTAGAAACCTCAAAATTATTTTGAGGAGTGAAAAGTTGAACTGTGTGATTTAGAAATAAGTATCCACCATCCCTGCAGATGATGCTTTTATCAACATAGTGGGCATATCTGCAGCACATAGAGGACATGGATGTTACTTCATGTATTATGATAGCATCTATATCTCTTATGCTATAGAAATAGTATTAACATATGGATGCTCTAACTATTCTATTGCATCTCAAATAGTTGTTTAAGGAGCAAAGTAGGACCAAAGATATAAGATCTCAAAAGCCCTATTTTTGTGCAGAGTGGTTGATGAAACTTTAGCTGTCCAGTACGGGCTAAAGATGAATGGGTATATAGATCAATTAGTGGCTCTCGAATTTATGATGGATGCAGATTTAAGTATAGACTTGATTCTGCAAAGTTTGCCTAGTTGTTATGCAAGTTTCATGCTTAATTATCAATGAACAAGATTTCATCCACTATCTTAGAGCTAATCAACATTCTCAAAACTACTGAGGATGCTGTTAAGAAATAGAATTCCAAGATGGTTATGGTTGTTAATTCATCGTCTTCTAAAGATAAGAAAAGATGAAGAATAATAATAAGGCAATAGGTATCTAAGGTGGGATTGGCAAGAAGAAGGGAAAATAAGCTATTGGTACCCCTTTTGGCTACTAAAAAGAAGATTGCCATATAAGGTATATGCTTCTATTATAGAAAGACTGGGTATTGTAGGTGCGATTTTAAGGCCTACTTAGGGTCTCATGAGAAGGAGACGTAATGAGTTGCTTCAACTTTAGGTATTAACATGATTAAAATTAATATATATACTACAATTGATAACCAATCATTGGTATTATATGTTGGATGTGGTTCTCACATAGTTTCTTCTTTGTATGGACTAAAGAGTAGTAGAAAGGTAGAAAAGGGAGAGTGCATAGCAAATGGAGCAAAGGTTGCTACATTAGCTATAGGGACATCATTTTTCTTTGCCTTCTAGCCCTGTGTTAATTTTAAACAATTGTTATTATGTTCCTTCATTATCTAGAAACATTATATCAATTTCTTATCTTGTTGAACAAGGTTTTAATGTTTTCATTAATAAGAACAAGGTTTTTCTCTTTAATTGAATAATGTTTTTTATTTTTTAGGTATAATACAAAATGGAATTTATGTTTTAAATAAATGAAAGGAAATATATAATGTTAATACTAAGAGATTCAAGTCAGATAACCTAAAGCCATTTTATTTATGGCATTGTCATCTTGGCCATATAAATGAGACACACATGACTAAGTTACACAAGGATGGTAGCTTGGGATCATTTGATTATGAATCATATGATACATGTGAATCTTGTTTATTAAGGAAGATGACAAAGTCACCTTTTACAAGAAAAGGGTAAGCATGCAAAAAAAGTTATTGGAACTCATACATATAGATGTGTATGGCTTAATGACAACACATGTACATAGTACTTTCTTATACTTCATTACCTTTATTGATGACTATTCATAATATGGGTATTTGTACTTATTGAAGTACAAGTCTGAAGCCTTTGACAATTTGGCAAGAGTATTAAAACTTTTGATTTGATTGAGGTGGTGAATACTTGAGTGAAGAATTCCAGGGTTATCTGAGAGACAATGGAATTTTGTTATAATGGACTCCTCTATATACACTATAACATAATGAAATATTTAAAATGAGAAATCAAACCCTATTAAATATGGTTTGATCTATGATAAGTCTTGTAGAATTGCCTAAGTCCTTTTAGGGGTATGCACTAGAAACTACTATTTATAATTTAAATAGAGTTCTATCAAATTCGGTTAATGTTACACCATATGAGATATGGTATAACAAGAAACCTATTCTTTCACATATCAAGGTATAGGGATACCCTACATATGTGAAGAGAATAATGTTAGACAAGCTTGAGTATAAGTCTGGCATGTGCTTATTTATGGGATATCCAAAGTAAACTTTAGGATAATACTTCTATCAAAAGGTGTTTGTTTCAAAGCATGCAGTCTTTCTAAAGAAAGAGTTTCTCATGAAAAATAGTAGGAGTAAAATTGAGCTTAATGATGTTTAAGATCCATAAGTAGAAGTAGATCAACTGACTAATCTTAATTCTATTACTCATAGTGATGAGAGAATAAAAGAACCTATGGAAATGTAAGTTTCTAGATGATCTACTAAGGTCAAGATTATTACAGAGAGATATGAATTTTTCATAGACCAGGATAAAGAGGTGACTGTAGTAAAGGACTATAAGGCCACGAGCTATAAGGAGGTTTTAAAGAGTTTAGAATCAAACTTATAGGTGAAGGCTATGAAATTTGAAATGGATTCTATATATGATAACCAAGTATAGACCTTGGTTGATCTATCTAAAGGGATAAAATTCAATGGTTGCAAATGGATCTTTAAGAAGAAAATCGACATGGAAGGTAATGTAATTACCAATAATGCTTGATGGTAGCAAAAGGCTACCATATGGTAGCAAAAGGTTATCATTAAAGACAAGAAATTGACTTTAATGAGACCTTTTCTCTAGTTGCTATAATGCCCATGTTTTGAGGCTCCGTGAATAGTGCCACTAGGTCCAGGAAGTATGCTTAGAGTGAGAGGTCACTTAGACATGAATCGTGGTAATGACACTGGTCATGAAACTTCAAGGGGCTTTAAATTGATGAAAAAGGTAAATTTTAAAAATTTAGCAGAGCCAATAATTCATTTTAGGCTGTAAGCTAGCCATCTGTGTAATAAAATTTTTTTAGGCTAGGAATAACCCGGGATGTGCTGAGATGGACTTGAAAATATTGGACCTTGAATATTCCACAGAGTCCATTAGTGAAAGAATTTTTGAATTTTGAGGTCATTTGCAAATTCTCATAATTTTCAAGGTTGGTATGCAAATTGAGGCAGTCTAAAAACTGCTCTATTAATGAAATTTGGCCACAAAAATTTATGAGCATGTACAGGGGATTAAAATATGAATTTTAAAATAAATGGTGTAATTTTTTGATGTGAATTTTGGTAAATTTCTAAAGTTCTACAAAAATCAAAGATATTTCAGGATAGTTCAGGTGGTCATGGAACCTACCCATATCATGCCATCTGGCTTAAGGCCTATGCCAAGTGGCATATGGCCTTGACAAGGGGATAATTCCATTTAAACAAAAAGAAAACTTCTGTCCCTTTTATGCCATGAATCGATGCTACCTTCAGATTAAATCCCTATTTTCACCATCATCCTTAAACCATTTCTAAAAACTCTTGATTCCTAAATTCATTCTTGGGTGTTAGAGAGCTAGGGGAAAAGCAATCATAGCAAAAGAACATCTCCATAATTAATTAAAAATACCAAAGAGAGCAAGGTCAGAGGCTATTCCGACAAGCAATCTAAGGTGAGTTCTTTGTGTTTCCTTAGGTTTTCTTGAGTTTTCATTCTTAGAATTGGGTGTTTGAGGTGGCTAAAATTTATGGGGATGTGTTTTAATGGCTTTTGAGGTGAATTAAGGCAAAAAAAAAAAGCTTGACGAAGAGGGGAGAAGCTTCCCTAAAGTGGGCTGGAATTGTGGTTTTGAAAGCTTAAAGTGTGGGATCCTTATTGTTTAAGTGTAATGTAAGTGAATTAAAGTATTCATTTTATGCCCATAAATTTAGTAGCTTCTCTTTTGGTTTAAGAATAGATTAAGCACATGACTTGGCTTGGATAGGTAGTTACATTAAAGTATTATATTATATGGCTTAATGGAATGTAAATTGAAGGGTTATTTGATGAAAAGAAATAAAGTTAGTGTTAAACACTTAGTTGGCTGAGAGGTGTGCAAGGATGTTGATTTGTGTTTATGATGCTTAATGTATAAATTCATGGTTGTGGTATTGATATGTGTGGAATTACTAGTAAATAGGTGGGAAATTACATGATTGGCAGGAGATGTGTATGTAGCCAAGGGCTTGTCTCATACTTATGAATGTGTATGGTTTGATTAAGTGATCCTAAGTAATGTTTATGGTTGACAATACATGGACATTAGGCTTATGATGTATGAATTAATGACATAACATGTAATAAGATTGATTAATGCATGGATGCATGGAAACCTAGTTATGGCTGAGACATACAATAGGCTTAGGCTACCTTAAATGGCATGAAAGTGTAAAGGTATAGGCATAAATGTATTTAGGCTATGGGTAAATGATTGATTGTATGATGGATACTATGAAAAAACATGATTAAGGCTAAGGGATAGTTGTACCTGAAGCTAAATTCAAGGAAATAACATGAAAACTTTGGTTAAGTGTATGTAATGAGCATGTGTAAGCAAGCCTAAAATAATGGACGTGAAATGGCATACATGACTTGTCATAATCTAGCTAACTATATGAAATGTATATGGCATAAAATGGATGTTTGATATGTATCTTAAAAAGACAAGTAAAGACTTTAGTAATGAACTTAAACTTGGTTAGAAAAAAAGGTTTGAAAAGTGGCTCATAATTTGCCTTTAAGGGCTATGACTTGTACGTAAATAATATTCCTATACTTGTACCTATTAGGGCTATCAAATTTGAATTTATATGGTGGCTTTGTGCCTATGCTTTGGCCTTAGAAATGGACTAATGGTTGTGTTGCTTAGGGCTTATGAACATTGTGAAAATAATGTTGAAAACTGCACAGAAAAAGGATGAGAAATGGGCCTAGAAAAGGCTATTATAAACTTGCTATAATGACCTATAATTATCTAGTTGACCATTACCTAAGCCAAAAATACCACTGGATAGTAAATGACAAATCTTTGAGAAATAATTATGGAATAAATTCAAGCATAATACACTTTAATTTTTGGAAATGCTAATACTTGAAAAATCTTTATGAGAATTTACATGATACAGCCTAATTATGGCCATTCTAGATCGGGCTAAAATTTAATTATGCTATAAAATTGATATCTATTTGTTATTCATTTAATAATATTATAAAAAGTCAATCAGTAAAATAATAAACATAAATTTAGTACATGACCCATTAGTTAGACACCCACTGGATGGGTTCACTGGTCAACTTAGGAATTTTTGCAGCTACTACATTGTTGGCTTTTTAAATAGGGTCGGTACAGTGGCCTAGGTCCATTTTAGGCTACTGTACTCATCGAATAGTCAGACCAAGCTGTGACATTTACTTGATCTTTATTGATGAAGTAGTATAGGTCCTCAAAGGCCACTACACTAGTCGGATAGTCAGACTAGGCTATGACATTCACTTTATTTTTGTCAGTACAGCGGCTAAGCTTTTAGAGGACCACTACACTAGCCGGTAAACCGATCAGTCTGCAAGGCAGACTACACCTCATTATTTTAACCTTAGGTGTTATAACTTATTCCCTCTAGGTGCTGTGTATGTTAGTGTTGTCTTTCTAGATAGCCCAGCTAAAATAAAATAAATAAGAACAATATAGATGACGTGACATTATAATGTAATATAGGGACATTTTGGTAAATTTTGCATGAGCAATGTTATTTGGCTTAATTATTAAAGATTATGCATGCAATTGTTAAAAATGATCTTAGAACTATGAGTTACTTGAGTTAAAATGATTAACTGAATAATTTTCCAACATGAACTAATGTAGAGGCAATTTGGTAATTTTTACATACTATGATCTTAAATTGAACCTAGATGATAGAATAAGTTAATAATATCATTACATTAAAATGAACAAACTATTAGACATGTTTTAAATACTTGAATTCACCACTAAGTATATTATATACTCATCATATCTATTTTGGTCTCTAGGTAACTAGAATAAGGACGTAGCCTCGTAAAGCATGCAACGAAGTTTAGAGGTTAGCCATCAAAAGGTCGATAATGTATATTTTGCATAGTTTTTCACTTTATTTACTTAGGTGGGAAATGTTTGTTATGTGTATAAGAGACATATAATGTAATTATATGAGTACATACTGTGTTGTAATCAGCAAGCTATTAATCTTTTTGAATATGTATAGCTTATATTGATGTTATATGAGCTTGAGGTTCTAATTAGTGTTTTTCCTTGATTGTGGCCTGAGGCCTATGTTATTGTTTCATAGGAATGGAGATGCTAGGTTGATACTTAGGGGATTAGAAGGGTCCAGAAGATGTGAGAATATGATATAGAAGTGTTTTACAATTTAAAATTTTTGGATAGGGATTATGGTGTCAGATTTTTGGAAAAAATCTTACTGACTTATAATTGCTCTATATTGGTGTAAACACTATGGCAAAAACCTATGGGAACTATAGGAATTAACGAAACTAAATTTGGAGTCAAATAGAATTAAATAGTATAAAATAAGAAAGAGTTAAACGAATGAACATGGGAGAAATTCTAGGATGGGTGAACTAGTGGAAAGTGCATCGGTTATTGGGTTTCTTCGGGAATTCAGTAGGGGATGTTACATTTTATGGTATCAGAGCATATGTTTAATATTCCTAAGTGAAGTATATGAGTGTAAGTGTCTAAGTTTCAAATTCCTCTAAACTTTTATGCTGTATGAGGTTGATAAGTTACCACTTTTGTAGTAAGCATATGGCTGATCAAGTACCCAAAAGAGGGAGGAAGTGGCTAGTTTTACACCTATTACTATATAGGGGGCAGGCAATGTATCAGTACCTAAACCCAGTGATGTTGCATAACAACCACAGTCACAAGTGCCTAGTCTATAGCAGGCAAAAGCATCTCCTACTTTGTTATAGTAGATTGTAAATGTGCTTAGACATACTTCTACTATTGCTACTGCTGTTGCTTGACCTCTTCCTCTTCCAGCTCTAGTACCACCTCTAGCACTAACTCCTCCATAGAAGACCCCTTTAAAAAGGTTAAGAAAGATAGGAGTTGTTGATTTCTTAAAGAGGAAGGACGATGATGCTGTTGGGGCTAAATACTAGCTAGACAAGACATTTAGAGTCTTAGAGCAATTAAATTGTACAGAAGCAAAGAATTCGTAGTGTGCCACTTATTTTCTTTAGGAAGAAACTCATAACTGGTGGAACACTATCAAGAGGAGGAAAACACCTATAGATCTAACTTAGGAATTCCTTACAAAGTTCAGGAGAAATACATATATAACTTCTACAAGGATAAGAGAAAACAAGAATTACTAGATTTGAAGTAGGGAAGGAGAATAGTGTCAAAATATGAAAAAGACTTTACTAGACTACTAAAGTATGTTGAAGAGTTCATTCCTAATGATAAAGAGAATATAAGAGTTTCTTAGCAAGACTGAATGTAGAGCTAAGGATGTAGATAGCAAATCCCAGAGAGAGAGATTTTATAGTATTAGTGTCAGCTACAAATGATATGGAAGAAATGATGAAAGAGAAGAGGGATTTCTTCCAGAGGAAAAGGTAGTTCACTGTGGGATAGTCTAATGCAGTGTTAGGGGATGGTAAGAAAAGGAAAAAGGGTTAGTCACTGACACAATCTCAACCTAGGTCCTAGTATCAGTCAGGGTATCAAGGACAGAGACAAGCACAGACCCAGAGATTTGGACAAGCTTCTACGGGTAGACATCAATTGCCTCCTTAGGTTAATAGTGCTCTTAGTATAGGGAGTAATAGGAATGGACCTCTAACTTGTAATACTTCTCAATAGAAACACTGGAGGTAGTGTAGACTGGCTGGAAGAAGAGAGTGTTACCACTGTGTTGCTAGAGATCATTTCAAAAAAGAGTGTCTTTAGAGATAATCAGAGGGTGCTCAAATATAGGCATCTAATGTTACACCTCAGAATAGGGGTTAAAGGTAGAATAGAGGAGAGCAGCCTAATGCTAGCAAGGGTACTAGACCTAGGGCTCATGCTTCAGCCAGGTAGTATGCTGTGAGAGCCAAAGGATAGGCTGCAGCACTAGATGTCATAACGAGTACTTTTTTATTTATTTGATGTTCCAGTTTTGGCTGTGATAGACCCTAGTTTTACACATTCATATGTATGTACTACATAAGCACATAATAGGGGGTTAGAGCCTGAACATGTTGATGTCAACATCAGAGTTAGTAATCTTATAGGGTAGAGTGTGATTGTGAACAAGGTGTATAAGCAATTCCCTCTGGTGATTCAAGGGTATAGATTTTCTACTGATTTGATTGATCTACCTTTCAATGAGTTTGATGTGATCATAAAAGTAGATTGGCTGATTGAGCATCAACCCATCATTGACTATAGACATAAGAAATTAACCCTTTAGGCTATAGAGGGATAGACAGTGACAGTGGATGGTGAGAGAAGTCTTCCGATTAATCTTATCTCCTCTGTTAAAGCACAAAAACTTCTTTAGAAGTGGTGTGAGGCATATTTGGCCTATACTATTAACCTGAATGTTTCTAACTCTAATTTGGCACTTATTCCAATTATTTTTGAATTTCCTGATGTATTCCCTAATGAGCTACCTGACTTACCACCTTAGAAGGAATTGGATTTTGAAATTGAGGTATATCCTAGTACATCTCCAATATCTATTGCTCCTTATCGAATGGAATATCCATTGCTCCTTATCGAATGGCACCTGCTGAATTAAAAGAACTGAAGGTACATTTACAAGACTTATTAGATAAAGGCTTTATTAGACCCTGTGTATCTCTTTGGGGAGCACCTATATTGTTTGTAAAGAAGAAATATGGGTTGCTCAGATTATATTTTGATTATAGGTAGCTGAATAGGATGACTGTGAAAAATAAGTATCCATTGCCCATGATAGATGATCTTTTTGATCATTTGTGATGTACAAGTGTATTTTCAAAAATTGATTTAAGATCTAGGTATCACTAATTGAGAATTAAGGAGGCTGACATTCCTAAGACTACTTTTAGGACTCCATACGGGCACTATGAGTTCTTAGTGATGCCATTTAGGCTCACCAATGCACTAGTAGCATTTAAGGATCTCATGAGTAGAGTTTTTCAGCCTTATTTGGATCAATTTGTGGTGGTGTTCATAGATGATATTCTGGTGTATCCTAGAAACAAGGAAAAATATGACCAACATCTCAGAGTTATGTTATAGACCCTAAAGGAGAAATAATTATATGCTAAGCTCAATAAGTGTGAGTTCTAGCTGAGTAAAGTAGGTTTTTTAGGCCACACAGCTTTAGTAGAGGGAATT
>CANXYI011978763.1:0-10070 GCA_948208565.1 Hura crepitans
GGTAAATCATATAAGATTTCAAGCTAATATATATAATTCTAAAAAGATAATCTTATAATGATGAATACTAAACTAATACATGAAATTATCCTTTACACTTAAGGAATGTTGATGAAAAAAAGGATGTAATAAGATTGCTAAGGAATAATCTTTTCAAGTCTAAGAAATGATTAATCGAATAGAAAAGTTCTTGCACTATAATTTTATGGACAAAATTCTTTTTAGAGGGGAAGAAATGTAATATCCGAAAATTTTTTGGTTTTAAAATAGTACTATTCGAATTTTAGCTTGTGTCATTAGAGTGCCTCAAGGTATTAATACAAGAGTTTTGGATTGAGGAAAACATGTTTTTTTACATACACCATATGCCATAACATAAATATTGAATATGATATGTATAAAGTTCTAAGGGTTTGTAATAATAAGTTATTTATATGAATACTTGCAGCATACAAAAAATTGCTTTTATGTAAAAAGACAACAAATTTAAGCATTAATGAGTTAGACATGGTATCAGTGAATGTTATCAATTCATTGAGAAGTATGGGAATAACCTTACAATAATTAATCGATCACCAACAAAAATAAATAATGATATATAAAAGAGCCAATTTCTTTATATGATATGAAACCAAGATAATTTTATATGGCGTTTAATCTAGGTTTCTCGGGTTAAATGGGGGACTCAAGAATTTGGGTGATGTGGCAATTCATGTATACATGTGGCAATTTATGGCCAACTTAAGCCATGTATATAAAAAAGGGAATGAAGAGAGAAAAAGAGTAGACATCACTTTCCTTTCTCCCTCTTGTTTCTTCTTTCTTTTGTTATTTTCTTTTCCATTAAGGACAACCAAAATCAGCCATT
Organism: Hura crepitans; assembly: GCA_948208565.1. Taxonomy (NCBI): domain Eukaryota; kingdom Viridiplantae; phylum Streptophyta; class Magnoliopsida; order Malpighiales; family Euphorbiaceae; genus Hura; species Hura crepitans. The sequence goes on from CANXYI011978763.1 coordinate 869, forward strand.
AAACCATCATTTTTCCTCATTAAGCCTTTATGATTTTTTAGCTCCTTGAATTTTACAAGGGTGATGAAATATCAAATTAACTAAAAGAAATAAGAGTTTTGAGAAAAAAGAGAGAAAGGCAGCAATTGATAAGAGGGTAGATATCAATTATGAGTTTTAGCTTAAAGAGTATGTATGGATAGAGGTAGCTAAAAATCAAAAAGAGAATTTAACAGTTTTGGACCTTTTGAAGATTAAAAAGAGAAAATTCAACAATGAAGAACACCAAAAAGATGAATAAAGTTTTAAAGATCATATTATTGGTATTACAATAAAAGATAGTTCAACAAAAATGAATGTTTATGCAATTCTAACTTAAGCTTTTTTTTTAATTATGCTTAGATGATTTGTATCCTTCTTCTTTACTTCTAAAACAAAGGGTTAGTTGAGTAGTTTTTAGACTTTGCATTTGGTAAATTTCATGAAAGAAGAGAATAACAGAGCTTGGAGCATTTTGAGTTTGAACTATTTTGAGTTTTAATTATTATTCTATTATTCTTTATGTTACATGGGTTTAAGGAGATTGTGAGGAATTAATGCCTAAATGAATAGTTATTTTGAGTGGATACAGGTCTAAATATGTCTTAAATGGTGTATGTAAAGCTAGTGAAGTTGGTGTTGAAGGCTTTAATGTATAGTGCTGAAAGGATTAATTTTTGAAATAGCTCTATAGTAGAATTTAACACAAAAGTTCTAAAAAAGTAGAGGGCTCATGACCATGACCTTAAAGGCACATGGACATGACACCCTCAAAAATCCATGTTTAAAACCTAAAATTTGATGGGTTTAGAACCATAACCTCAAAGACACACGACCACGATCCATTTATATTTAAGCAAAATTAAATGTTTTTCATAAAAAAAATATCTATTTTCAAAACAGCTAGGTGTTATACTTTCTTATAAATTATAGAATGTAGTTTTTACTTATTAAATTATATAATTATGGGGTTGTTTAAGAAAGTTTAGAATGTTTAGTTATGTGCTAAATTAATGATAACTCAAACACAAAGATACAATGTTACATTTATATGTATAACCAAAATAAGTTATTCTTATATGTAATTACTAGGACTTTATATAAGTGATTTAATGTAGACTTTAATTTTATTATATTACATGAATAATTAGACATAAGGATTCAATAAGAATTTTGGTTCAAATGAGATGTTTTCACTTATGTATAAATATACATATTTGAAATGATAGACGTATATACAAACACACACACACACAAACACATATACATATTCATATATTTATATGCCTATATTAGTATAAGCATGTAATGAAAGGTATGTTATAGAATTCTAATTGATTAATTCATATGGCACATAAATAAAAAGTTAAATGATGATTTTTTTAAAGACATTCCTAGATTAATAAATTATATATATATATATATTTAAAAAAAATGTCAAGATTATAGTTAATTAGAAATCTAGAGTGGCCAATAATAATAATTTATGTAAAGTAGAATCCTAAATGACATAGTGTTGTAACTTGAAATTTTATAGTATAATAAGGTAGTTATGCATGCAAGGAGTTGCATATGAGTTCATATTAAAAAGATCGAGAGTTATATGTGTCTTGGATAAGACAATAAAAAAAGTGGATATAAATAAGATAATAAAAGGTCAAGATTCATGTATGATAGTCTTGGCTATATAAAATGATTATGCCCATTTTATAATATAAGATATTAGATGGTGTTGGTAAGATGATAATGCTAATGATATTAATAGTTATGCACATAACTATATGAGTGATTTGTTAAAACATCTAAATCTTTATTATCTAGTAATGAGATGATATGAAATATATGGCTATAATATGAATATGATTTATATGAAGTATCTTTTGTGGGATTAATGAGAACATAGAAGTGCAATGTTGCACATGAATAGATGAAAGTATAAGTATTGTATTTCTTATTATAAAATGTTTTGGCATTGATATGAATAAATAAACAAATGTTGTGCTCATTGATGATACTTGTACATCTCTATTAAATAGAAAATGATTATCCCATATATGAATAATAAATGTGATAAGGCATAATTGATCTGATTCATGCAATCTTTTTTAAAAGTTTGAATTGTCTAAAATAAGTAGACATTTTATATCACAAGCTAATTAAGCAATCGAAATTGATAAGTATCAATGCACAAGAAGTACTTTTATAAACTAGTGTAAGTGAAAAACATATGATTGAGAAATATTGATATTGCGATATGAGAGATATTTGAATATGTGATTTGTATATGCTTGATAAATAAACTACTCTATAAATGAACATAATTGCCCTTGGTAAACCTAATGGGAATTAGGTTAGATAGATTGGCATGCCACTCACGATATAGTGGCACTACATTTTTTTCATGTTAGAGCCATTGATATTATTTAGGTCGTGTAACATTATTTAAGATGTAGCCATTATTTATTACTCAAGTTTTTCTACCATTATACTTATTTAGGTTATAGCCATTTACTCTTAATCTCAGTATTTGGCTTTAGGTAACACTAGTGTTTACTTTAGTAATAATAAAAATATGTATAAATAGAAGAAATTTATTAGTAATCCACCTTCATTTCTAATAATTAAATAAATATGACTTTAATAAACTATTATCAAAGTGTTTATATATATACTTTTGTAATTGATGACTTTAATTAGGTAAAAGAAATTGATTGATAATTTCTATCTTGTTAATCAACTTATGTATTATTATAACATTGTTTCTTTATATTTAACTAAAAAGAAATTGATATAAGTGAATGTACTTTACAATGAGATTATATCATTATATATATAAAGTTTAGCAAATTGATACATTATTATCTTTTTTTATATCTTTTTATATCTAAGTATGGTTATTTTTTATATAAAAGGTATTAGTTGATCTTAGTTCTGAAGCTTAAGTTAAGTTTGCATCACTGATGATTTTTGTCTTCAGTGTATTAGTTATACCTCATGTGTAGAAACCTTGATTTTAGGTCTAAGACTTTCTTAGGTATTTGGACTTTGACCTAACCTGAAAAGCTCACGATGTAACCCAAAATAGGAAAAAAATAGGAATTTATGGCGAAAGTGGAGGGCTTAAGCCGATAGGCCTAAGCCCGAAGCCTAACACTAATTCTAATAGGGGTGAGGGGGCAAAACCCCCATGGTATAGACCTATTCACCTTTTTTGGCCTATGATGATAACCAAAAATAGGCTTAAGTAATAAGGCAAATAACCTAAAACCCAAGTCTACACGGACCAACATGGCACAAGTTCGCACGGACTTAATGATATGAGGTCTACATGGATAAGCCAAATCCCATGTCCACATAGACCTATGTAACCTGGCCCAAAGCCCACAAAATAGTGGGAAAACCATGTCTAAGTCTACATGAACTAAGCTGTACAAGTCCGCATGAACCTACCAACAAAAAAACATTCAGAAGTGTGAAATTCCTATTCAAGCACTAAATCCTAATCTTAGAGGGATTCTACCTCCTCTTGATGGAATACCTAAGCCTTAAGCCTATAAATACCCACTTTATGGTATGAAAAAAAGGAAAATAACAAGGACTACATAAAAGACACAATTGAAGACAATTAACACAAGATTTTCCCTCACTATAATTGCACTTACACTTTAGAACTAATGGCTAAGTCTATGTGGACCTATTTTAAATGATAGAAGATCTATACAGACTTATAAATTGAATGTGAGTGTGATAGAAGGTCCGCACAGACCTATTATTTAAGTATATACATAATATGAGGTCCATATAGACTATGGTATGATAACGATATTATGATTGTCTTATTTATTATGTTTTAACATATTCTGTTTACCATTTTAGCATGCCCTTATAACTATATCATATCGTATGATCATTCTTTTCCTTAATATGAATATTGTTAGTATCTTAGAATTAATGTAAAGTTTACACAAACTCCCTATCACAAGGATCATAGTTCATACGGACATATAAGTCTTTTGCATGTTTATTCTATTTCATAGTCTGCATGGACTCCCTCTCATGAGGATCATAGTCCGCATGGGCAATCATCTTTGATTTCTAGTCCTCACATGTATCTATGTTTCTCATGTTCTCTATGGGTTCTTTATGTGTTCTTTATCTGGTATTATTAACCTTTTCTCTTTTGAGTTGTATGCAAGTGAGTGGAGGTCCGAATGGACATAACATTGTTTATGCAGTAGTCCGCACAGACTAGTCAACATATAGACAAGAACAATTTTATACTTTGGATTATTTATTTTGGCTTTGTATTATTTACACTTTATTGCTTATTCTGGGTTTGTAATAGATAGTTAATAACTTATTTTACATGCCAAACACCTAAACTTCACAATAAATAGTTTTCTATCTAATTAAATGGTCTTTTCCCTAACAAAATGGATTTGTATTTTCTTAATCAAAAGTTACAATAATAAAATGTATTTTTGAAGGCCAATCTCCTAGAGATAGGAGTTAGCCATTTACTACTAATTCTTATGGAATTATGGGTAATTGTTAGGCTAAATTACAACTAATGATGACCCACTTTTTGGATGTACAAATATACTGATCATATTCTTTAAATATTGCACCTTACTTTCTTTACATGAAAAGTTGACATAAATACTTTAAATACATTTTGACTTTGAAAAGGGATTGATAAATATTACAATATACAAGAAGCCATATTATTTAGGCATAAATAAGATCTGAATTCCAAACCTTTCTAATATAGAAGATCAGAGGTCCTAGTGTAGAGGCTAGGTGGCGACTCTACTAACCACTTTTTGTCTCTGGTAAAAATATCATAATCCCTACATCATGCAAGTACAGTTCAAGTAAAGTTAAGGAAGAAGATAAAAACTGCATCAAAGTTTATTAGAAGAAGACTTAATCTTACAAGAACTTTGTTTTTATATCAAGTACCTTGTCATCTATATTTGTTGTTTATGATCTTAAAGATATGATTTCCATATGTATTTTGATTCTTGTAACTACAACTTATGTAACTAATTAAGATTTGAAAGTTAGTCAAAGTCAAAACATGCATATAATGAAGCTTTTTATCTTCTTTATATGTCTATTCTAAATAGATTATACATAAATATCTTGATGATATGAGTTATATTCTTCTAAACATATACATGCTTATGATTTATAAAGGGTACTAGATATTGTATAGTCTTCATAATGAAAGTGCATGTTTTGAAACCTTACTCATAGGCTTGGTTAGCATATTCAAATAACTATTATGTTGCCAAAATTTTGTGCACATTATCTCTAAGCAAGTGTTATAGCATCTCCTTAATGAATTATCTTAGAGTTTTGATAAGGTTTATTACACTATGGCATATATATCTAACAATTGTAACAACCCAAAAATCTTGGGTTTGTGGATAGTACTTTATAAGTCACAAATAGTACTCCTAAGCCCACCCAAGGATGAACAATACAAACTAGATTTTTATAAAAGTACAGTTCATGAATAAGGTGTGGTTAAAATATGATAAAGAAATAAGTTCATTTCAAAGTCAAAAAATAAAAAATAAAAGCAAAAGAAATAAGCAAATAAGACAAAATAGCAAATAGTGACAAGTGATGAATAAAATTGTGTTAAGAAATGAAATGAAGTCAAGCTTTGATTAAGCTAATAAAATCTTGATTAATTAAGGTTAATTCTAATTAAATAATGGAATGAGATAATGCCAAGTGTTAACATCAAATCCATTGCTTGTAAAGTATAAAAGGGAGGATGAAAAAGAAGGATAAATAATGTTTCTTCTCCTTCATGCATGCCAAAACTCACCTCCTTATTCTACCCTATTTTAATTTCATCAAAGCTTAAATTAAACTCAAATTCTTGGCTTTTAAACATAAAAGAACCAAATTTTGACATGAAGCATGGATTATATGAAGAATTTTGAGTTATTTAAGTTGAATTGAAAGAATTACATTAAGTTAAGCTAAGGTCTTTCCTTTCTCTTTTATGGTGGTTAAAGGGCATCATTTTTAAGATAAAAAATGTGTGTTTTAAGGCTTGAGTTTTAGTAAAGCTTTGAATTCCATTAGTAGCTGAAATTCTTAGGAAGCTTCAAAATGGAAATTTTCTTATTCTAAAGGACTTTTTTAGGAAGGAATGATATATTAAAAGGCTTGATGTTAAGTAGGTGCTCTTACCTTAGATTTCTTATGTTAAATGTTTAGGTTTAGAATTCATGGCTATGTAAAAATGAGGACATTGCCAAAATTGGAGTTATGAACTTGAAATTTTTATAATATAATACTTAATTTCTTGCTTATTTATATGGTAATGACCATTTATTCTATATTCTATTTTTCTTTGATGATTAAAAATCCTCTAGCTTATGGAATAAGGAGATTTTATTTAGAACTTGCTAAAATGAGTTAAAATGTGCCTAATCACTAATGAATAAGTTATTAAAAATGAATATAAATAAATTATGATAGTTTATATGGATAAACCCTTAATGGCCAAAAAATATATACGTGGTTATTGAGGAAATGATTTGATCTTTTAATGTATATGTTTAAAAAGCTAGAAAGGAGTCCTGTGACTTAAAAAAAAATTTATGAAATAAAGGTATGAATAAAATCTCTTCATGTTATATGGGTGAAGCCAAAATTTATAAAGTTGTGGAATGTAAGGATATTTGAGTTATTACAATTCTTTTAACACTATTAATGAGATTAAATGGGTAATTTATACATATAAAAGTGTATTGCATGGAATTCATGTTTTATAAAATAGATGCTTAGGCCAAATGATTGGTACATATAAGGTATTATGGAAATTTTAAATTTATTATTGTATTATATGTTTTAAATATTTTAACTTGTATGTATTGAATGAGAAGTAGTTTAAAAACAACATTGACATGTGAATTTGATATGTGCCTAAGAATGCAAACATTATGAATGTCGGCTATAAGTATCCTATTTTAAGCATAACATATAATTAAGAGCAAATTGAAAGAATTGAAATGTCAGCAAGTTATATCCAAATAGGCTATGGTAAATTGCAAAAACTGTGAATTACTTAAGTGTGCATGTTTTATGTCTCATATAAAAGAATTTAATTTTGGTAAAAAAGGATGATGGTCTCTAAAACTTATTGAAATATGTAGCATGATTAAATATGCATATATGATGTGCTTATAAAAAGTGTTACATGAAAAAGATTATAAAAAAATGAATTGTAAAGAAAAATATGAACCCATTACTACTTAGGATGTTTAGATGCCTATCGAGATAGTTTGGCATGCCAAATATAGACATTAGCATATCTACATCTTTACATAGCTTTAGCTATCACTATTCAGTCCATTATTTATCTATGTTAAGGCTATATTTTATTCCTATAGGTACTATTAAGATAGTAATTTAAAGGTACTGTTGCATTTGCACCTTTAAGTACTATTAAGATGGCATTTTAAAGGTGCTATCACACCTGTCTTATTATATAGACACCAAAACCATGTCTAAGGAGAAAATAGGCCTAAATTATAAAATTGACGAGTAAATGGATAATAAATAAATTGTAACATGGATTTCATGATTTATATCATATGTATGCATACATTAACAATTGGTAGAAATGGTATTATGTACACACACTCACTCAGTGTCAAATAATATAGATTGATATATATATATATTCCTAACTTTAATGATGTATGTATGCATGGAATTTGGACCATTATACTAAAAAAAATTCAAATAAATGGTTTTTAATATTATTATTTCCATGTTGTTGTTATGTTTGTTTAATGTTTCCATTTTAAAGCTTGTAATAATCAAGTTTAAGGTTGTTTAAGTTAAAAGCATCAACTGAGGATCATGTCCTCAGTGCAATTATGTATTGCATAGGTCTAGGTACCACAAAAGAGAGAGAGATTAACTGGCATCAATAGCATCAAACATAAATTTTTTTTATATGTGCAAATGCATATTTTGCATTTGCAACATAGAATATAGGCATCCTCTCTTGCGTATATGCCATATAGAGTAGAAGTATTAGGATATATGTATAATTAGAGAATGTTTTTAAAGCATTATAAAGTTTGTATTATTTTTTCACTCAAGCATTTATTGATGTATAAGTTTTATGAATGTTATTTTGCCTAGTTGATATGATGAATGAACTAAATTGTGATGCATACTTATGGTGAATATGTATGCTATGTGATATATAATTATCTTATGATGATGATGATGAGAAGATATATATAGTTGATAGAGTTATATAATATAAGTGCTTTTCCTTTATAGAAATTTTTTGGTCACACCCCAGATAGTCGTCATGCTATCGAATTTTCAATGTGATTACCCACTTTATTTAAACTATTTAAAAAACTAGAACATTAAATATTACAACAAAGTTTTCTTGCTAAAAATATGAAATAAAAATTTTTGGTTCATCTTTGCATCTGCTCATGATGTGTAGTGTAACATCACCATACTTGGTTACTCAAATGATTGAGTAAGAGGATATTACAATGTTTGAGTTGTATTGTGGTATTGATAAGATGTCAAGTTAGTTTGGTTGGGTAGGACATTTGAGTTATATGGAAGTGTTTTTCTCTTCATAAGAAATTTTTAAGTAGCATAACACCTATGATTTGAGGCTTCGTGAACAGTGCCACAAGGTCTAGGAAGTGTGCCTGGGTTGTCAAGTCACTTTCATGTGGATTAAGGCAGTGGCACTAGTCATGAAACTTCGAGGGGCTTTATGTTGATGAAAAAGTTGAAATTTAAAATTTAGTAGAACCAATAATTCATTTTAAGTAGTAAGGAATGCATTAGTGCAATAAAAAATTTTTGACTCAGGATGTGCCCAGACGGACCCAAAAATATGAAACCCTAAAGCTAAAAAATTCCACTGGATCCACTGATGAAAGAATTTTTAGATTTTGAGGTCGTTTGCAAATGCTCAAAATTTTTGAGGTTGGCATGCAAATTAAGACAGTCTAAAAACTATCTCATAAATGGAATCTGGCCACAAAAATTTACGAGTAGATAGAGGGGATTAAAATATGAATTTTAAAATGAATAGGATAATTTTTTTAGGTCTGAGTGAATTACTGTGAATTTTTAAAGGTTACCAAAAAATTAAGATGGTTCGGGATCT
>CANXYI011978856.1:0-10401 GCA_948208565.1 Hura crepitans
CCAGACAGATGTTAAGAAAGGGTTGTCATGCTTTCTTGGCACATGTATATGATGTCAGTAAGGATACGCTAAAAGCTAGTGCTATACCAATGGTGTTAGAGTATACAAATGTTTTTCCTAAAGAGTTACCTAGTTTGCCACTTAAATGGGAACTCGAGTTCTGTATAGAGGTTTTACCTGGCACTATTTCAGTATCTAAAGCTCTATACAAAATGGCTCTTATAAAGTTAAAAGAATTGAAGGTTTAGTTGTAAGAGTTACTTGACATAGGGTTTATATGATTGAGGGTAACACCTTAGGGAGCACTAATTTTATTTGTTAAGAAGAATGATGGCTCTTTTCAATTATGTATGGACTATCGGCAATTCAATAAGGTGACTATCAAGAATAAGCATCCTTTACCAAAGATAGATGATTTATTTATTCAGCTTAGAGGAGTTAGGGTGTTTTCTAAGATTGATTTAAGGTCGGATTATTACTAGTTAATGGTTAAAGAGGTAGATGTTGCCAAGACTACTTTTAGAATACATTATGGCCATTATGAGTTTTTGGTAATGCCATTTGGGCTTACCAATGCACCTATATCCTTTATAGATCTTATGTATTAAGTCTTTTGACCTTTCTTAGATCAGTTTACGGTGGTCTTCATAAATGCTATCCTAGTATTCTTAAAGAGTAAGAAAGAACATGAACAACATTTGAGAATAGTTCTTTTAGTTCTGCGAGATGAGAAGCTCTATGCCAAACATAGCAAGTGTGAGTTTTAGCTTAGTGAGGTGTTTTTCTTAAGATACATAGCTTTTGTAGAAGGTATCTGAGTGGATCCTAGTAAGATATAAGCTATTATGTAATGAAAGCCACCTAAGAACACAATAGAGATTAGAAGGTTCCTTGGTTTGGCTAGATATTATAAATGATTTGTTAGGTTTTCTCTTTGATTACAGCACCAATAACTTAGTTGCTAAGGAAAGATGTGAAGTTTATTTGGGATGATCGATGTTAGGTGAGTTTTAATAAGCAGAATGCCATGTTGACAAAAGCTCTTATCCTTGTATAGCTAGTGTTAGGGAAGGACTTTACTATCCATAGCTATGCATCTCATAATTAGTTAGGGTGTGTTCTTATGCTTCAAGATAGTTGAAGCTGCTTGAGAAGAACTACCCTACTCATGATCTAAAGCTTGTAGCAATTGTGTTTGTATTAAAGATTTAGAGACACTATCTCTATAGTGAAAAGTGTTATGTTTACATAGATCAAAAGAGTTTGAAATATCTTTCTACCTAGAAGAAGCTAAATTTGAGATAGAGATGATACATGGAATTGATCAAGGACTATAATTGCTTGATTGATTATCTTTTAGGGAAAGTTAATGTTGTGGCAGATGCTTTTAGTAGAAAGTTCATGGTAGCCATGAGACCCATGAATGCCAGATTACAGCTTATAGTTGATGATGATCTATTGGTGAAGTTGCAAGTGAAGCCTAGTTTGCTGTAACAAATAATGGATTCTTAGAAGGATGATCACAAGCTAATAAGTATGATTAGTGCCATTCAAAAAGGGAAGCCTATTGAGTATGAAATTAAGAGTAATGGTTTTATGTACTATCATGGTAGGATATGTGTACTAGATGTGAAAGAGTTAAGGAAGTAGATTATATAAGAAGCTCACAGTGCACTTTATGCTATGTATCTTGGTAGCACTAAGATGTATCAAGATCTGATGTTGTCTTATTAGTGGCCAGGTATGAAAAGAGATGTGTCAAAGTTCATGACCAAGTGCCTCATGTGTTAACAAGTGAAGGCTAAGCATTAGGTTTCCGTTGGATTGCTCAATCCTATAGTAATTCCTAAGTGGAAATGGGATGGGGTCACAATAGACTTTGTTGTTGGCTTACCCATCATAGGGAGCCAATGTGATTCAATTTGGGTTGTGGTAGATCATTTGACTAAGACTGTGTATTTCATACTAGTCAGAATGGATTACTCTTTAGAGAAGCTTACAAAATTATACATTGATGAGATAGTCAAATTGTATGGAGTGCCTACTTCGATTATATCAAATCGATACCTGAAGTTTGCTTTAAGGTTTTAGAAGAACTTTATAATGCCTTGGGCACTTGATTGAGTTTTAGTATGGCCTTTAGGTAACTCTTGGCACTTAGTGATTTTAATCTTAAGTTATCTATGTGATGTTCATGTTAAGTATGTTTGTTAGGTGCTCAAGGATATGTTAAGAAGTTATGCTATAGAATTTAAAGGCTGCTAGAATCATTATGTTTCCTTAGTTGAGTTTGCTTACAACAATAGTTTTTAAGCAAGCTTAGGAATGGCTCGTTATGAAACTTTTTATAGAAGGAAGTGTAAAACTCTTTTATGTTGGAATAAGCTAAGTGAGACCAAGTTAATAGGGCTAGATTTGATTAAGGATGCTAAAAAGAAGGTAAAGATCATTAAAGATAGATTAAAAGTAGCTTTAGATAGATAAAAATCCTATACTGATTTGAAGAGGATGGACATTCAGTATGAATGGGAGATAAGATGTTTCTAAAAATTTCACCTTGAAAGAAGGTTCTACAATTTGGAAAAAAAAGGAAACATAAGTTTGAGGTTTATTGGTCCATATAAAGTGACAAAACGCGTGGGCTTAAAAGCCTATAGACTAGCTTTACCTCCTAAGCTTCAGTAGATACATGATGTATTTCATGTATCCATACTTTGGAAGTACAGATCATATCCTTCATATATGCTACCAACTAAAAAAGTAGAGATCAAACTAGACTTGTCCTATGAAGAGAAACCTATTAGGATACTGGCAATAGTGGTGAAGAAACCAAGGAACAATACTGCACCACTTATAAAAGTGCTCTAGACACTATGGCATAGAAGAAGCTCCTTCGAAGAGAAGCTCAGATGAGAGAGCAATATCCATAGCTATTCCAACAAGATAATTTTAGGATGAAATTTCTTTTAAGAGGAGAAGAAATGTAATGCCTAAAAAATCCTAGAGTTATAAACAGTACTTCTCGGTACTTGAATAGTATTTTCTTGAGATCAGGAGCATTAATCTTATTGAATGGAAGTATTGATCATAACATAATTTTGGGTAAACTTTAAAGTCAAAATGAAGTAATTTAGGTTGTTAAAAATGATAGTTAATTTTTACTGCAGTGTCACATAAATAGTGACCTAGTTTTAGTAGAATAGTAAGAATATTCAAAAGTTGCTCAGAAAATTTTAGGATTAGTACAACTTGATACTCAAATATTCTAAATAATAAATTGGTATAGGAATTGGAATTTTTGGAGCTCAGGAATATTTTTTTACAAAATTGGGAAAAGTATATAATGGTATTTTATTCACTTTTTCTTGTTTTTTGAGCTCTGATTTTTATAGGGTTATGGGGCATTAATTATAGGGATTTAAGAGAGTTAAATTGAGATTAATTAAGGTGAAATAGAGTGGAAATAAGGGAGGAAAAATGAAGGCACTAAAGGGAAAATTTGCCTACACTACATAAAGGTTAAAATTGATTATTTTGGTCTATAGTTGAATAGTACTCCTTTTTCCCTCTCCCCTCTTAGCTAACACACTCCACTCCCATAAATGCTTGATTTTGCTTCCTTCCATCCCTCAAATCCACCAATTTCTCACATCTAAAGAAATCCTCCAAGCCTTTAAGACCCCTAGAAGCTTATAGAAGTGGAAAGTTGTAAAAAAAAAATCAAAAGAATTGCTGAAATTGGAGTTTCGATGAATAGTGACCATTTTTGGTTTAGGTAAATTTTTTTGAGTTCCAATATTTTTCCCATGTTTTATAAGATCCCAAAAGTCTATCTATGTGTACAGTTTTAATTTTTAAAGTATATTTGATTTTATACAATTTTTACAAAATAGAATTTATAATTAGCAGTTGACCCAGGTGAGAATCGAAAGAATAAGGGAAAGCCAATAATGTGAGTGTGCTCATAATCACCTATTGATCTCGTAGTAAGTGAAATTTTGGAAATTTAATATATGCGTATGGGTGTAAGCATTTATGAGTGTATATGTGAACATAGAATTATGGAATTCTAGCTTAATTGATGCAATTATATGACATAATATTGTTAAATGGTTTTATTGAGTGAAAATAAATGACTAAGGTGATGATGGAATGCATGGAATGTGTGTAGGTAGTGTGAGCCGAGATTGGCCTTGTGCTTGGCATATGTGTTTTAGTTATATGAGTGTGCTAAAATTGCCATAAATGAATCATAATGCCTTATAATATTTTTTAGTGAATTAATTGCTATATGTATGATGATTTGAGTGAGTTAAAATGAATGGTAGTGCCTTGAGGTTGGTATGGCTGAATGGCCTAAGTGGAAATGTGTGTATGTGAATTGACTATTATACATGTAAGATGAGTTTTTAACATGTGTAATGATGGCACATGATTCAATATATAGTTATAGTAATCTAAATGTTATTGAATGCATGTAAAGGTGTTATGATGAGAGATTATCGAATGTTAGAGGGCATGAAATGTAAGTTGTATAATATTTATGATATGTGTGTTGATATGTATATGAAAATACCATTATGTTGGTGTATGAGTTAATGAGTTAGTGTGTGAAAAAGGCTAAATAAGTATTATGTGTGCATACATATTATGGCCGAATAGCTTATAAGTTTAATATAGGTATGTTCTTGATTCATACAAGCCTAATATGTTGGATTTACATGTATGTGATGTATTTGAGACATTATTGGATAAAATTTATGATAATGGCATAATATATCTCTTTTTGATGGAAATCATGCCTATTATGCTTATGATATATCATGAGAGGTTGTATAATGGCGTGCGTAATGTTGATACCTTTTGAATGATGCATATAAGTTGTTATGTTCAATGTTTGAGCGTTAGCATAATTAAAATAAAAATAATGAACATAGTTTCCTAATTGGTCATTTGTTAGCCTAACCACCATGTTTAATGTAATTAAGCTAATTAAATTGATTAAACAAGAAATTAAAATATGGTGATTAAATAACCTAGATTGGATAGTTGATCGATCAACTACGAGTTTAGTAGCTACTAGCACACTTCCATCTCTTTTTAATGACCTTCAAGTCTGTATTATAACTATTTGGTCCGGTAATGACTTTCTAGTCTGATAATGACCTTCAAGTCTAATTTGGGACCCTTTATGGTTTTATTGGCACTATTGGCTTGTATCCCTATTATCCTGTATAGATAAGTGTTTCCTTATGTATAGGCTATTAATTATATGAATGTAGTAATTTCTTAACTAATATGATGTTTGATTTTGATTATGTTTGATTATGGACATTATGTTGGATGTTTATATCTATGATGTTGAGGCATGTTTATATGACTTCTTTTGCTATAAATATGATATGAGCACATAAATACATAGGCTTAGGCATTTAATTTCCAATTCATATATAAATGCTTGATGATGTATAAGCACCTTGAATTTCTATAATTACACCACTAAGCAAATTTGCTTATCATTTCATTTGTGATGCATAGGTTAAAGAACTAAATCAGAGTTAAAACCTTAAATTTATTGCAGATCAAGAGCAAGCTATATTTTTTTTAGGTATTTTACTGATTTATATATATTATTGTTGTCATGTAATTGGTTTGATGGCACTTATATGTAACATAAGAGGAATTAGGCCTAATCTAGGATTATTATTATTTTATAACTATTTAAATAGGTTTTAAATTATTTTTTAATGCTTATTTGCAAATTTTTTTTCTGAGATTGAGTTGTATTGTGGTTATGGATGGTTAAAAGGGCAAAAAATGATGTTAAGAATGGATGAATTAATTATAGAAGTGCTATTTTCATATGCATATTACTATTCATTTTGGGATAGTGCACTAGTACAACTGTTATGTTGCTAGATTTTTAGTATGAGGATTCCCAAAATGAATGTAACTTATTAAATGGATTTTAATTGTTTTTTGAAATTAATTTTTTATACTTTATTTATAAATCAATTATGGGTTGAAAAGGTTTTAGTTTAATCAAAATTTCAAGTAAAGGTAAAAGAGATAAGTAAGTTCGATTACACATTTATGTGTGCATTCCTTATTTGGGTCTGGCAACCAAATTAGGTAAATGGTGTCATAATCTCTTACTGCACCTTCATCCCTACATAGAAAAAACTGTATGAGAACTACATTTGATATCTAATACCCATGTTTTGCTATCAATAGCAATATTAGTATTAATTTCAATCACATTAATACTTGAAGTTAAAGTAACTCCTTGCTTCTCCTTCTTATGAGATTTTAAGTAAGCCTTGCAATTGTGCCTCTAGTACCCATATTTTCTATAATAGAAGTACATACCTCCTATGGTAGTCTTTTTTCCAGCAATCGAAGGGGTAACGACAACTTATTTTCCCTTTTTCTTGCTAATTCCACCTTGGGTATAAGTTGTCTTTTTCATATTCTTCTTCTTCTTTTTAGCCTTAGAAAAAGATGAACTAATATCCATAACCTCTTTAAAAGACTATTTCTCAATAGCATATTTAGCAATCTTAATCATATTTATTAGCTCAAGGATTGTAGATGTGATCTTGTTCATCTGATAGTTAAGCATAAAACTTGCATAGCTATCAGGCAAACGTTACAGGATTAAGTCTACACTTAAATCTATATCCTTCACAAAATGTAGAGTTGTCAAATGCTCTATGTATCCATTCGTCTTCAACCCGTACTGGATGGCTAAAGCTCCCCCTACCATCTTAAAGTGGAATAAGGCTTTTGAGACCTTATATCTCTCAGTCCTACTCTGCACCTTAAATAATTCTTTGAGTGAAGTAGAATTGTAAGAGCATCTTTATGCTCATGTTATTTTTATAGCTCAAGAGACATAGATGCTAGCGTAGTGCATAAAGCAACATCTATATCCTCCATGTGCTTCAGATATACCTACTGCTCATCAGTAGAAGCATCATTAGTAGGGATAATGGGTACAAGATTCTCAATTACATAAGCCAGCTTTTCACTCGTTAAAATAATTTTAAGGTTTCTAAGCCAATCTATTTAATTAAATCCAGTAAGCTTATTAGCCTTGAGTATTAATTTAAATTCAAGTTAGAAGACATTATAGTAGTGATGCTACATGTGAAAAATGGAACTATGTTAGAGTATGATCATGTATATGTATGCCACAATTTTAAGGTCTTTAAAAATAGCTTATTACACCTGTTATTTTATTATGAATCTATAGCCCTCACTAATTGATCCAGGAAATCCCATTAGAAGCTTTCCTAGCAGGTCAGTATCTATTTTGTTTAATGTCAAAACCTTAAGTATGCTTAATAAACCTAACTGTTAACAAAATGGTAGGTATCACATGTTAATTGCTTCATATGCAACTATGGATCATTGGGTCATCAACACTTGATACATATGTATCATATACACATTTCCCTAATCTTGCCTTATGATTATTAGCCTTGAATATGCTTAACAAACTAATAATCATGCTAAGACAGGCGTATTAATATGATTTAAACATATCTAATGTAGCATGGGCTTAAGTATGCTAAACAACCCTATACTAAAGAGAATTCTAGTTTAATTCATATTAATGAAAGGTTCACAAGTCTTATATTAGTGAGGGATTTCTTCCATTTAGGTCTTGTCATACATGGTTGGTGCATGCTTTGGCATGCTCATGCATATTTAATCATATTAAATCATGCATTCATATTTAATCACATTAATTATATATGATATAGTTATGGGCTTTTACTACAGTGATTTCTTAAGCCAAGGAAACCAATTTGGCCAGACCCTAGGTAGTATGCATGAATTACAAACATAAAAAGAAATAAAGAACAATTCTATATATTTCATCTTGGACCTCCTTCATAAGCCTTTTTCTCTATTTTGCTCCTAGCATTTCTTCCTTCTATTCTAACCCTAAGTAATCTAATTACATCATACATAATTTAGAATACCTTATGTTACATTTGAGGGGAGTTAGATGAGAAGATAAGTACAAAGAGAAAATAAGAGAAAATGCTAGGACACACAAGCCTAATTTTACTAAAGAAAAATTCATGCAATGCAGATCAATCATATTGGTCTTAGACCTATAACTAGTAATCATCCCAATCATACACCCTTATCATGCATATCTAATGCATCTCATACATTAAATCTTGAAAATGTACATTATGGTTAAATTCTATAATTATAACACTTATAAAACTCGTATCGGTTGGTCATTTTCTTTTTCATCATTAAAGATGAAAATCAATCATACTAATCATGCATTTGAATTTTAATTAATCCCATTAAAAATAATTAAATCACATTTCCACTTTCATTTAATTTCAAACCTTTTAGAATTAAAATGAAAAATCATCATAAAGCAAGAAAACAAATTTTCCTTTACGTGTGTAGGAGGATATGCACAATCATACTATCAATTTGCTAACACTCATCACAATTAGATCAAATCAATTTATAATACTTTTAATTAATTTAATATCCTAATCTCATTGGAAAAATAAATTAATCTAGGATCATAAACAAATTTCCAGTAAAAAAACACAATTTCGTATAAAAATTTCAGTCAACGTGTCGCTATCACCAAAAATTCAAAATTTGACCACATAAATCAACAATTGATTTAATTCAATTTATTTTATGATGATATGTGACATATATTTCTAGAAATATAAAAATCCAGTCACATTGAATTTTATTTAATTGAAAATTTTCGAAGAGTTGATTACAAGAATTGAATTTGAGTTCACTGTAAAATCATTTGCAACTTAAACTATAGAAATCAATCAAAACCAATTCAAATCAGTTATAGTAGCCATTAAAACATTTTTGGATCAGTAATGATCAATTTAATCTAATGTGAAACTCGTGGCAAACCGAAGTGACAAAATCATACCATTTACCGAATAAAAAATATGACAATCTTAACAATTACGCAAGTTTATCAATCAAATTGATGGGTAAATGATTTTTACCATTTGCAAACATATATTTGACATAATATAAATCACATATATATGAAAAATTAATTATGGAATTTTTATAAATAAATTAAATAAATAAAAAATCATATGTGACCAATTTAGCTAAAATAGTTTCAACCGTAAAGTTCAATTTAATTGTTATCTATTTTCTTAATTTTTATATTTTATGCACATATAATATGAATCAAAATCACATTTAATTCATAATATACTAGATTAAATCTTTCAAAAATCAATTTAATCAAATTATGTATATAAAATTAAAAATGGCTCTCTTCTTTATGCACATAGACCCTATACACACATAAGAGGATTTCCTCCTTGATAATTTAGTCACTTCAATGCATAGAATAGCATAAATCTAATTTCAACATGACTTAAATTTATATTAATCATATTAAAATAAATTTGAACAATCAAAATCAAATCAAAATGCACAGATCAATCAAAAATACATAATATCACATATCATGAATATCAACTGTAATCACTATTTCCATTTATTTTAAATCATCTATGAATCTAGCTTTGATACCAGTTGGTTTTTCTCCATCATACTAAGTGGAAAAATTAAAAAATTGAGAAAAACTAGAAAAGTTAATGGGACTAGATAATTTAAAATACATTATAAACAACAAATCTAGCAGGTTTGATGATAGCAGATTCCTTGTGTGAGCTCTTCTCACTGGGTTGTCAAAAACCATAGTGATCCTTTTTTAGAAACACCTCCAAGGTAATCCATATAAGAAGTTCTTAGAAGAGAGCAACATGAAAATCTAAGTGCTATTACGATTTTCAAGCATATGAAGGAAGAAGAAGAAATTTATGTATTTTTAATCGTTCTATGCGGCAATTTCTGCTACAAAAAATATGCGTATGGTGTATATAGATATAAAGGTTATTTACACTTTAAATAAACCCTTTTTAGATCATATTTTAACACTTAAAATCTACCCTAAGTCAAATTAGAATGGACCCACCAATTGCACCCCTTTCTGTCCTATGCGCATAAGCCTTTTAATAGGCTTATGTGCAATCTGCTTTGGCCTAATTTCATTAATCCTATGTGGCACCCCTTGGCCCCATTTTAGATTAATAATTACTATAATTTAAAGCCTTTTAAACATTTTAAAAGCCTATAAAAATTATATGCATGAATAATTAAAATTTGGACTCAATAAAGCCTAAGTTTGAAAACCCTGATTTTCTAGACTTCTCATTTGCAAGTGGGCCCATTTGCTTATTTCTTCTTCTTAATTCATCTTTCAATGATATCTCATATCATTAGAACATTTAATCTCATTGAATCTTCCTCAAACTCCTTTTATGTGTGTGACCTTATGGGCTTCCAAAATAGCTTGGCAGTACATAG
>CANXYI011978990.1:0-11772 GCA_948208565.1 Hura crepitans
CACATACCCATAGAAGTTAAGCATCTCAAGGAAATATTTCCAATGAAGAAATCACAAGAAAAAGTAAGAAGAAGGCAAGAAAACTCACCCATGCCACCTTGTTAGACTACCTATGGCCAGCAAACTTTAATGAATTTTAATTCATAGTTGAGAACTCCTTTTGATGTGATTCTTTTCCAGAGACTTCCCTAACATCCCAAAGTTATTTTTGGAACCTAGAAATTCCAAAAAATGTTAAAGGAAGAAAATGAAGGCCTCCCTCCAAGCTACTGTGGCATCATCTTCTAGGTAGAAAGAGGAGGAAATTTTTTGCCTTTTATTTAGTGGAAAAGTCCAGTTGTCAAGTGGCTTCGCCACTTGGCATGGCCTCTAAGCTAGCTGTCTAAGTGTGGGTAGGTCCCACAGCCACCTGAGCCATCCTAAAATGGCTCGATTTTTTGAAAAACTTCAAAAATTCAACAAAATTCACTTGAATCTCAAAAAATTACATCGTTTATTTCAAAATTTATATTTTAATCCACTCTACCTACTTCTAAATTTTTTTTATCAAATTCCATCAATAGTGTAGTTTTTAAATTAGCTTGATTTGCATGCCAATCTAAAAAATTATGAGAATTTGCAAATGACCTCAAAATCTAAAAATTATTTCACTAATGGACTCAGTGGAATTTTTAAGCTTCAGGCTACTTTTGGTCCGTCTAGGCATATCCCAGGTCATTCCCGGCCTAAAAAAATTTTATTACCTTAAGGGGTAGCTTACAGTTTGAAATCAATTATAGGTTCTGCTAAATTTTTAAATTTTGCCTTTTCATCAAATTAAAGGCCCTCGAAGTTTGATAACCAGTGTCATTGCCTCAATTTTTATGCAAGTGACTCGACACCCTGGGCACACTTCCCAAACCCAATGGCATTGTTCATGAAGCCTCAGGACACGGATGTTACATGCCATACTTGGGATAAATAGGAAACCTATCCCATATCAGAATGAAGGGAAGATGGTAAAAGCCTTATAAGTAGGGTTTTGGTACTCCTGGTCAGCGCACTTTTAGGTCCTAAGGGATCGGATCCCATCAGAACTCTGAATTTAAACGTGTTTCATTAAGAGCAATACCAAGATGGGTGACCACTTGAAAGTCCTCGTGTTGCACCCTTTGCCTATAGGACAAAGCAATAAAACCTGATGGACCAAAGTAGATAATACTAACTAGGTAGGCCAAGATGTTACAACTAGTATTTGAGCCTGACCCTCCCTATTATGGGAATGATAGCGAGGACGCTGTGTCCTAAGGTTGGGATGACCATGCTTAGGTAGATAGGTAACCTATCCCATAGAGTGTGATGAGCAAGGATGCTCATGTCTTAAGGTAGGGTGGCCATACTTGGGATAGATAGGAAACCTATCCCACATCGAAATAGAGGGAATATGGTAAAGGCCTTATAAATAGGGTCTTGGTATTTTTTGTCAATGCGCTTTTGTGTTTTAAGGGATTGGATCCCATCAGAACTCTAAAGTTAATCATAATTCGATGAGAGTAGTATTAAGATAGGTGACCACTTGGGAAGTCCATATGTTGCACTTTTTACCTAAGGGACAAAGCCGTAAGGCCTAGTGGGCTAAAGTGGACAATACTGACCAAGTAGGTAGGGACATTACAATTCTTTTTTTTGAAATTCCCTAACACACAGTAGTGATTTTAGGTGGTGGTAGTATTCTATAACAAGCTGAGGAAGATGATAGAAGTGGAGATTTTCTCCTAGGCTAGTGTCGGTTCTAACAACGAAGGGAAAAAAATCTTTATTCTTTTGGTTAGTGGAATTGTCCACTTGTCAAGCTTTTTAGTGACTTTACATGGGCCCTAAGCTAGCTAGCATGGTACGAGTAGGTCCCATGACCACCAAAGCCATCCAGAAATGGCTCAATTTTTGAAAAAATTTTAGAAATTCACTAAAATTCACATGGACCTTGAAAAATTTCACCGTTTATTTTAAAATTCATATTTTAATCCCTTCTACCTACTCATAAATTTTTGTAACCAAATTACATCAATAGTATAATTTTTAGACTATCTCAAATTTCACCCTTTGTTTTAAAATTCATAGTTTAATCCCTTCTACCTGCTCGTAAATATTTCTGACCAAATTCCATCAATAGTACAATTTTTAGACTATCTCGATTTGCATGCCAACTTTAAAATTTATGAGAATTTGCATATAACCTTAGAATTCAAAAATTCTTTCACCAATGGACTCAGTGGAACTTTTTAGCTTTAGGGTTTGATATTTTTGGGTCCATTTGGGCACATCTCAAGTTATTCTTGGCCCAAATCAATTTTATTACATAAATCAATAGCTTACAGCCCAAAATGAATTATTAGTTCTGTTAAATTTTTAAATTTTTCCTTTTTGATCATTTTAAATCATATCAAAGTTTCACGACTAGTGTCATGCCTTGATTCTCATGTAAGTGACCTGGGATCTTAAGCACACTTTTCGGACCCAGTGGCACTTTTCATGGAGCCTCAAAACATGGGTGTTACAATTCTTCCCCTTTTAAGAAATTTTGTGCTTAAAATTACTTGAAGCAAATAAATGTGGGTTCTATGCTCTAGTATATTCTTCGGGCTCTTATGTAGTCTTTCTAGTGTTGTGGTATCTCCATAGTACTTTTACCAGTGGTATGGATTTATTTCTCAACTGTCTCAGTTCACAGGTCAAAATCTGGATCGGTTCCTTTTCATAGCTTAAATCAGACTGTACTTTAATGTTTGTCAACAGTAGCTTCTAGTCTTTCTCTAACCACTTTCACTTTTTCCTTTACATATCTAATCAAATCAATACCATAAATTTTATTTTCCTCTAACTTCACTCCAACATAAGGAGTTCTGCATCGTCTACCATATAGGGCCTCATAAGGTGCCATTTCTAACTAAACTGATAACTGTTATTATAGGCTAGTTTTGCCAAAGATAGGTACTGATCCCAGCTACCCTTAAACTCAATAGCACAACCCTACAGCATATCCTTAAATATATATATATATCTCTTTCTCTGACTGTCTGTTAGTCTGAGGATGAAAAGCTGTGCTACAGGCTAACTTGGTGACTAATACCTCCTGTAGTTTCTTCTAAAATCTAAAAGTGAAGTGAGGATCTCTATCAAGAATGACGATTATTGGCACATCATGTAACCTGATTATTTCATCCATATATAATCTAGCTAGCTTCTATAATGCATAATCCATTCTGACCGAGATAAAGTGAGGTATTTTGTCAATCCATCAACAATCACCCATACAACATCACACTTACCTCTGGTCTTAGGTAAACCCATTACAAAATCTATGGCCATCTTTTCCTATTTCCATTTTAGTATTGTTATAGGATGTAGCAATCCAGAAGGATCTTGTTGTTTAGCTTTCACCTATTAACATGTTAAACACCTTGCAACATATTTTGCCATATCTCTTTCCATACCAGGCGACCAATACTGAGACTTCAAGTCTAAGTACATCTTTATACTCCCAGGATGCATAGAATAAGGAGCATCATATGCCTCCTTTAGTGTTCTATAACCTCAAGTCATTTGTACTAGGTATATATAACCTTTTCTGATAACATAGACACCCATTTTCTATTAATTCCAACTTTATAACCTTCCCCACTTTGACTTTATTAACCATCTAAACCAGCTGTTCATCTTTCATCTAAGTCTCTTTAATCTATTATTGAAAACCAAGTTTCACCTATAACTTAACCAAAATGGCATTCTCTAAAGTATATTGTAGTATGGCATCTATGGCTTTCAAAGTTACCATGGATTTTCTACTTAGAGCATCTACTACCATATTTGCTTTCCCCGAGTGGTAATCAATTAAATGATCATAATCCTTTATCAATTCTAACCACCTTCTCTATCTCAAGTTTAGTTCCTTTAAGGTAAGGAGGTATTTTAGACTTTTATAATCTATATATGTAGCATTTCTCTCCATATAAATAGTGCCTCCAAATTTTCAAAGTAGAACTAATAGCAGCTAGCTTCAAGAAATGAGTAGGATAATTCCTTTTATATGGCTTTAACTATCTTAAAGCATAAGCTACTACCTTTCCATCCTATATTATCACATAGCCCATGCTTTTTAGTGAAGCATCACTATACACTATGAAATCCTTACCTTGTTCAGGTTGAATTAGGATAGGAACTTCTATTAACATTTTCTTAAATTTCTCAACCCTTCTTGACATTTATCATCCCACTCAAATCTCACATTCCTTCTGATCAATCTAGTGAAGAGAGTGGCAATAATGGAAAATCTTTTTACACATCTCTTGTAATATCTAGCTGATATTATCTTTATCACATTCTTATGTGGTTCCTATCCTAACACTGCCTTCACTTTATCGGGGTCAACTTTGATCCCCTTTGCTAAAACTATATGCCTTAGAATGCAACTTCACTCAGCCAAGACTCACACTCAATAAGCTTGACATAAAGCTGTACCCCTCTTAGAGTATGTAACACAATCCTGTGATACTATTCATGCTTTTCCTTATTTCTGAAATACAGTAAAATATCATCTATTAATACACCACAAACTGATCCTAATAAGGTTGAAAACCCTATTCATTAGATCCATAAAAACTGCTGGCACATTAATAAGCCCAATAACACCATTAAAATTTCATAATACCCATATCAAGTTCTAACAGCAATTTTGGAAATATCTGCCTCTCTAATTCTCAACTAATGATACTTGAATCTCAAATCAATCTTTGATAATACACTTGCACCTCTCAACTCATCAAAAAGATCATCTACTCTAGGCAGTGGATGTTTATTTTTCATAGTCATCCTTTTTAGTTGTCTATAATCAAGACAAAATATAAGCGAACCATGTTTCTTCTTTACAAATAGTATAGGTGTTCCCTAAAAAGATACACTCGGTCTAATAAAACCCTTGTTTAATAGATCTTATAGTTGTACTTTTAGTTCTTTTAATTCAGTAGGTGTCATTCGATAAGGAGCAATGGATAATGGAGCTGTACCAAGATATACCTCAATTTCAAGATCAAGTTCTCTCTGAGGTGGTACCCCTAACAACTCATCAAGAAATACATCAAAAAAATTCAAAACAAATAGGGATGTATTCAGGCTTAGGGCTAAGAGTATTCATATCAACAGCATATGCTACATATGCTCTACACCCTTTTCGAATAAGTTTTTGAGTTGTAGTAATGGAGATAAGTTTATTAAAAAAAAACTTCTCTCCCTATCCACTATCATTAACTGGCCCTTTGTAGTCTAAAGATCAATTTCTTATGTCTATAGCCGATTATGGCTTGATACTTAGTCAGACATCACTAGAGGACACTTTCCTCTTCTAACCAATCCACAGTACCTTGGATGTCTCTTTTGACAAGTATTACATGTCAGGGATCCATTTTTATCATGTACTGTGCCAGAAGCACTATTAGAACATGAAAGCAATAAAGGTTTATTTTATGGAGACTTATATCAATTTATGAGATTGTGTCTGCCTTTGCCCCTAATACATTAATTGAGACTAGGGTCTTGGTTAAGATGAAGACTATCCATCTCTTTTTTTTTTTTGCATAATTTCTTCCATGCCATATGCAGCTGCGACCAACACTGAAAAATCTTTCTCTCTTTGGGGTTTACTCTTTGTATTCTCAACTCATACATTCAACCCTATCAGAACTCTCTTACATTTCTCTTCTTCTATACAATTTAGCTATTCCAAAATTCTAAATGTCCTGTCTAGCTAGTACTTAGCTCTAGCAGCATCATCCTCCTTTCTTCCTAGGTAATTAGCAGCTCCTATTTTTTTGGCCTTTCTAAATAGATTTTTTTTCTATAGTGGAGCTAATGGTAGAGGTAGAGATGAATCAACAGTAGTGGTAATTTGTGTGATTAAGACAACTTCCTATTGTAGTAGAACAGGAAATACTTCTGCCTACTAGGTGTACTTTAATCAACACAACCATAAGGGTAATCACTAACATTCATTTCCCTAGCCATGCTTTGAAACCAACATCACTTAAATTAGTTGACATTTTCTCACTTTTAAACCCTAAACCTCTCGGCCAATAAGCACTACACACCTTTATAAAGCCAATTCCCTAATTATATCTATACCATGGAATTTCTTAAAGAAATTCTAGCCATGAAAATTAGATGACATTAAGTGAATTCTTGAATTCACTTATCTCACTCACTAGGGGATGAAAGTGCCACCACTTCAAAGCTTTCAAACATGCCTATTCTAGCCCCCACGAAAGCTTTTCCCTTGCTCTTCAAGCCATCCTTCCCCTCAATTCACCTCAAACATAAGCGACACACATTCCCATAGATGTTAGGCATCACAAGGAACCAATTCTAGCTAAGAACAACCAAAAAATCCAAGAAAGAACCATGAAAGCTCACCTTTTTCACTTGTTGGACTGCTTCTGACCCTTAGACATTTAGTAATTTCTAATTTATTCATAAGAGCTTTTTTTGCCTTCATTCTTTTTCTAAAAATTCCTAACACACAAGAGTGATTTTAAGTGGTGCTAATATTCTGTAACAAGTTGTGAAAGATGATAGAAATGGAGATTTTCTCCCAAGCTGGCGTTAATTCTAGCAGTAAAGGGAAGAAAATCTTTCTTCTTTGTTTAGTGGAATTGTCCATATGTCAAGCTTTTTATCCACTTGGCATGGCCCCTAAGCCAGCTAGCATGGTATGGGTAAGTCCTGCGACTACTCGAACCATCCCAAAAATAGCTCCATTTTTGGTAAAACTTTAAAAATTCACTAAAATTCACATTGACCTAAAAAAATTACATCATTTATTTTAAAATATATATATTTTAATTTCCTCTACATGCTCATAAATTTTTATTGCCCAATTCCATCAATATGATAGTTTTTAGACTACCTCAATTTGCATGCGAACCTCAAAATTTATGAGAATTTGCAAATGACCTTAGAATTCAAAAATTCTTTCACCAATGGAATTTTTAAGCTTTAGGGTCTAATATTTTTGACTCCATTTGGGCACATCTCAAGTCATTCCCAGCCTGACTCAATTTTATTACACAAATTAGTAGCTTACAGCCCAAAAATGAATTATTGGTTTTGCTAAATTTTCAAATTTTACCTTTTTCATCATTTTAAAGCCCCTAGAAGTTTCATGACTAGTGCCACTAACTTGATTATCATGCAAGTGACTCAGCACCTTGAGCACACTTTTTAGGCCCAATGGCACTATTCATGAAGCCTCAAAACATAGGTATTACACACCTCAATCTCAAAATCAAGCTTTTGCTTTGGTGGAAACCTTGGTAATTCATCAAGAAACACTTCTGAGAATTTTGATACCACTAGTATCTAACTAAGATTTAATTCAATCTTTTTAGTATCCACCACATGAGCCAAATTTGCCATATAACCTTTTCATATCAACTGTCTAGTTTTCAGCTAAAATGATGTTAGATATGGAATTACTTTCACCAACTGCCATCATATCATTCCCTTGTAATATCTTGAGTGTGATTCTCTTTTGTTTGTAGTCTACCATTACTCAGTGTTTAGATAGCCAATCCATACCTAAGATAATATCGAACTTATTAAATAGAAGCTTAATGAGATCTATAGGGAATACATGTTCTTGAACTATTATAAGAAAATCTCTTTATACCCTACTAATTGTCACATGTTGCTTAATTAGATTGGTGACCATAATATCTATGTTTATAAGTTTTAGTTCCAATGCTCTATCTCGTGCTTATGCAGTAAAAATATGTAAGAGTATAAATCCTAGGTCAATCAAAGCTAAAATAGGTAATTCAAATAAGGAGAATGTACCCACTATCACATCTAAAGAATCAGCTTCCTCTCTAGCCTGGATTGCATATTGTCCTATAGGAGCTCGAGCTTTAGGTTGTAGACTCTGACTAGTACTAGCTTTAGCACCTTAATTCTCTTTTTAGCTTTTGGCAGGTGTTGGTGAGGAACCTTGAAGCTAAGTAACATCTTCCCATTTCGTAGGGCAATCTCTTTAGTAGTGGTCTTTGGATGTATATATAAAGCACTTTACCAAGCTTGGTATTCTAACAAATCCCTCCATGCCTCCTTCCATAAGTCTCACATACTACTGGTGTACTTCTTGTTTTAAAAATAGGTGCACTAGTAGCTTATTGTTGATATCTATGTCTAAATTGTGATACTTTTCTTAATTTTTATGTCTAACTTGGTTTTTGAGATTGTTATGGGGCTTGGTTACCTTTTTGACTCTTGCTTGCTTTTAGAGCTGAACTAGCCTATCCTTGAATAAAGGATATTTTCTTCTAAAAGTTTTCACTTCTTTCTTTCAATATACCTTCCACTCTATATGTAGCAACTACCAGAAGAGCAAATTCTCTAATCTTTGATATAGCCACTTGTAACTAAATATAATTATTAAGTCTTTTTTAAACTTTTTAGATCTTTTGGCTTTTACGAAAATGATTTCCTTTGTATATCCACTTAATCAGGCAAAGTCTTTTTCATATTCTGATATGGATTGCCACCCTTGCTTAAGATATAAGAATTCCTATCTTTTCTTTTCAAAGTAGGTTTTTGAGATGTATCTCTTTTTAAAATCAAGCAAGAAGAGCTCTCAAGTAAATTCTTTTATAGTTTTATGCTCTATCACCATCTCCCACCAATGAAATGCTTCCTCTTTTAATAGAGAAGTGGCACATATTAAGTTCTTTTCTAGTGTACATTTTCACTATTGTTAAATCTTGATAGTCTTTTCCAACTAGTACTCAACTCTAGCTAAATCATCAATCTCTTCTCCTAAGAAGTCTAGTGCCTACATTTTTTTTACTCTTTCTAAATAAGATTTCTATAGTGCTTAGGACTATAAAGGTTGTACTTGTTTCAATGGTGAAGGTGGAATAGCTGCTATAATTGCTTATCGTAGAAATTCCATCATTTGTTGTAATAGCACTGACTGTTCTTGTGTATGGGTTGGCTATACAACATCATTAGGAATCGAAGCCTTTAAACTAAAGGGCTTATGAATCATTATCAACACATGACTTTTCACCACTTTATTACTACCAAATGGGCCATACTCACGCATATCAGATTAATACAAAAGGAACAATTATCAACCTCTAGTAATGTAGCTATATATGATGCATATTCCTAATCTTATGGCACTCATGTAACTTTATGTACCTAAGAATGCAAAAACCCATTCTGATACAACCTAATGTGACACCCCTTACTTAATCCATTATTAGACCCAAATAAGAGATGACATGTAGCTACCCTTTTCTTATCAATAGCCTTTAAACTCATTATCTTCTTAAAACCCTTCTCGAAATATAAGCTTACTAAACTGAATTTATGACCCTTTTTATTCAAATTAACTTTGGTTTCCTTTCTAATGATAATTGTGTAGCATAATGACTTTTTGGAGTAAAGATAAAAAGTTTAAACATGTAAGAAAAACCACATCTATATAATTCCAATCTCAATACATCATCTTATCCCCCATAAATACACAACATCCACTTAGATTATAAATCACCATTGGTATCTCATCACAAGCATGGCATATATTTCTCATGTATATTCACACTTTGATATCTTTTCACATGTAAACTTCCATTTCATACACACCATTTCATACACATACACATTCATCAAAATATATTTACTGAGCATACTTATACAACCTATGATTATAGTTTACAAAACATTAGTTAAGCCCACCCGATACCAACATATGAGTGACACTACTTATGATACATCACATATAAACATACAAAATATTCATATTCCCTAAACTTAATGGTTAAGCTGCTACACTACTACTACAAGGCTGAATGCCATGAACTATCTATAACCTATGCATCAAAAAATTGATATGCTAAGCATATGCTTACTATTGAATTTAATGGAACATGCATTGTACATACATGCACATGCATCAAATGAGCATACAATACATGTCAAGCACCTTTAATCGTGGAACACATATAGTATTATATATTAAACTGCACAATCCATACTTGTTCATATTGGCTTTGCCTATCATCATTCATAACTTAATTTTACCAAGCTCATATTATATAAAATTTAACATTTAATTAAATTAAATTAGTCAACTATTTTTATTATAACTATCTAGTCTAAATGTACACTTATTTCTCTAATTACTAAATATGTTGGCCCATACATGAAAGATCATATCCTAACTATTGGATAATGAGATCTAAGGGTGTGTAGAGGCCTGTATTTTGGACCTCAATAGCAATACCTATCATATAACATCATATGATCAATGTGTAGGGCTTTTCATCCAAAACCTCGATGGCCATACCCATCATAAAAAGGTGTGTAGGGATTTGTATTCCAGATCTTGATGGTTGCACTTATCATAATATAACATAAATATAGCACAACATTTGTGGAGTAGCCCTTAGAGACCTTGTTAGCTATTACACTAGCACTAACATATCAACATGTGATTCATTAGTATAAACTATACAGAGGTTCTCATTTATAACCTTGATGGCCACACCTATCATGAACATGGGACACTCTATTATCCTAATAGCTGCTAAGTCCCTAGTTGATCGGTCAACTTATACATTACTTTGGCTAACTAATATGGGCCATATTATTTTTAATGAATTCATTACCATTTTATAATTTGACATTTAATATGCTAGGTTTATTACTCTTTTAATTTCATCAAATCCATCATAGTGTCACAAAAATGCAATTATTCATGTATCATCGTTCTTTTTTCCTTCAAGTCTTAATTGCTCACCTAAATCTTTGTAATCTTCCACTAAGTGACTTGTCTTTAATTCTTACTCCTTATATAGATGTTAATAGTTAACAATCATTTGCACCAAGCATTCCCATTGAAATAACAAGTTTATTCATGACTTTACACTTTCCTAATTTTAGTAGCTACATGTTTTACCCATAATGCCCATCACCATCCCATGTTTATTTCTTCTTAGTTTCTTAATCTAAACATATTGAAAACATTTAATTAAGATTATACATGTGCAATTTAAGCATAAATTCATGTATATATATGCTTTACATGCATAATACACACATGTCACACACTTGAACTTAGGAGATTAATATAATTCAATGCATAATTCATTGAATTCAATTACTATCAATCCAAAATTCTTTAATTGCACCTCTTTAAGCCTTGTCTTTCTCTTTCTCTATGTATATATTCAAATTTAGGTTAGAAAAATTCATAATAAATTCCTAGCTATTCCAAACTTAAAATTGTGTACTGATATACCTTATTGGTGTTGAATTATATCTTTAAAAATATAAAACATGAAAATTGAACAATTACTCTTTAAAAGTGTCACTATTTACTGAAGAGTGAATTCTTTTAATTTAGCCTTGTTTTTAGATAATTCTTGATAGAATGGTGATCTATGAATGATAGAGCCTTAATTGATGGTGGAAATTAGCTAAGGTTTGTGTTCTTTAGAGATTGAAAGAAGAAAAAGATAGGGAGGAGGAGTAACAATGGTGTCGGCTACTATGTGGAAAAAAAGAGGGATTATGGTGTTTTAATTGAAAACAAACAAACACACACACAGACATATATGTGTGTGTGTGTGTGTGTGTATTAAAATGGTTGGTTAAATTATTGCCACATATTAAATCCTAGGATCATTATTAATTCTAGAAAATTTCCTCTTTAAAAATTAATTAAATGATTTTGATGTGTTA
>CANXYI011979069.1:0-10254 GCA_948208565.1 Hura crepitans
CATGAGAAAAGGAAGGCAGAAATGGAGATGAAGAAGATGGAGGTACTCATTAGTATGTCCCAATCGATGATTATTAATCAACCGATCACATACTTTAATTTGGATCCATTGCTTTTCACAAAAATCTTTGATTGCATTGTCTCAAAGGTAGGGTCATGAAATGTTTCAATGTCTGTCTCATAATAACTCTTGAAAGTCAACATGTCTCTACATTGCTGACATTTGGGTTATCCCTAAGGATTATATGAAATAATGTTCACTTCAAACATTATCATTTTCTACTTAAAATGCTTAAATAATATTTTAAGCATTTAACTAAAAGAACATGACATAACTAAACAAGCATTTAAATACTTTTTTATTATAAATTGATAAATAGTGCGTAATTTTCTTAAGCATAAGCATTTTCCAAAATTCAATAACTGGTTTGTGTTCCTATATTTCTAAGTCACACCAAGACAAATTCCTGAAACCAGTATTAGAAGAACTATGCACTTGCCTTAATCTATCAGCTGTTATTCCTAATTTGTGAGTCTGCTCTTAGTCACAGGTACTTGCACTTGCATTAGCGTATGTCCTTGAACTCATCTCAGTCCATTGAATGCTCATTACAATTTCAGACAAGGATGTCGATGATAGAATGCTAAGAAAGATAAAAATTGGCAAGAACAGTAACAAAACCATTTAAAGAGCTTTAAGAGCTTGCACACTGCATATTATCCTAGCTTGACCCATTCTTGAGCAATTTCTTTTTTTTGTCTAAAAAAAAAAAGAGAAAAATTCATGTCAAACAGCCACTGTATCAAGCATTGATCAAGAAGTAAACAAGAAACTTAATCTGCATTGCGGTTGAAAGTTCAGCTGTCTGATTGCTTACGTCTTATATTCATAGGTGAAAGCCGAGAGAATGAAAGCTCGTGCGCAAGAAAAGTTAGCTAGCAAATTAGCCTCGACGAAAAGAATAGCAGAAGAGAAGCGTGCGAATGCAGAAGCCGAACTGAATGAGAAAGCTGTGAAGACAGCTGAACGGGCAGATTATATAAGGAGGACAGGCCATTTGCCCTCTTCCTTCTCCTTTAAGTTGCCTTCAATTTGCTGGTAGCAACACTAATCCTGCTCTCTTATGTCTAAATGCAACATCTAGCAAATCACTTATCTTTGGTCTCTTTTTCTGATACATCTTTCAACTTATGGATTCATTTGATATGTTGAGTTCTGAAAAATGCATTCATGGGGTCTGTTTCCTCTAATAAATTTTGGATTCCTCATTTCAAGAAAACTTTGTCTATGATAGTTCAAGAGATTCTTAATTTGATCACATGATTGCACGTAGCAGAGAACTATCAAATATTGTTTATATGTAGGTTTTATTTTATTTATTGCTTTTAAAAAAATATTCTTATTTCAATGATGAATGTTGGTGATTCACAAGGTACAGCAGAAATGCACGTGCCTTTCTTTCATTCAAACCGTGATTTGATTTGACTTGTTGGTTACTTACTAGAGAAAATAGTTGGGTTTTATTAATGGAAAATTGCATTTAGAGGCCTATAAACTTGGAAGTGAGGGTGTCAAAAATTGATCCAATCCATTCCATCTAAAAAAATAATTTAAATTTGATTCAATTCGTGATGTAATTCGTTTATAATTTGATCCGTTTAATTCATAAAATCATTTAATTCGTTATCTAATTCATTTAGATCATGATTTGTTTATGACTGTTTATTTTGTTTATTATTTTATAATTTTTTTATATAATATGTATTATAAAAATGATTGTTTTATAGGTTACATATATATTGTTTTATTTTTAGTGAAATTTTTTTAAAAAAATAATGTTACGTGACTTTATTTATTTGTGTTAATGACTCAATCTGCAATTGTTTTGATCCATTTATGACTCGATCCGTTTTGTTCTAATTTATCATGACTCGATCTAAATTCAACCCACTCAATCCGTTTATCACCTATACTTGGAAGTTTTTCATGAAATACTTTAATTTTATTTTTTTTATTAGGTCTTTGTATATTTATTTATGTTTCATTAGTTTCTTTTAGATTTTAATGAGCTTCTGCGTATTTTCTAAATTTTGTAAATTTATATTTTCACTCCAATTTCAATCTTTTATTTTCTCAAATTTTATTTTTTTTTATCTATCTAAACCTTTTTATTTTTATTTTCAAAGATTTTTATCAACACTTCAATTAGGGTTGTGCATGCAGTCGGTTTAAAACTGAACCGAAACGAAATTTAAGAATTTTTAGAACCGAATCGAGTTTTTTACAAAAATCGAATCGAAAAATTAATATTTATATAGAATTGAACTGAAAGAATCAAATTAATTGAAATTATATATATTTTTTTATATATAAAAACTCAAAACAATATCATTTTGAGAAATTCGGAGGGTTCGGTTCTTTTTATTTTTGTTCTTTAAAAATCGAACTGAATCATTAAACTAATCCTTTTTAAGAACCAAAAACTGAATCAAAAGTAGCAAATTATCATTGATTCGGTTTTTAATTTTGCACACCCCAAAGTCCAATACCTATTGTTTTCAATTTGCTCTATAAGAATGAATCGACCCTTTTTATGCAGCATAATAGAACAAGTGAGATCTCTTAAAATTATTTGTTGATAATGAGATATCAAGTTTTGGAATTGTAAAATAATAAATTTATTCAAGAATTATAAATAATCGAATTCTATTATTCGATTCCCATATCACAAAATGTATGAGAAATAAAAACTTTAAAATTTAAAATTTATCTTAAATTAATTTTAAAATTTATGAGTAACTCTATAATTCCATATGAAAAAGTACGAATTCACTTAATCGATTAAAAATAACTGATTTTCAAAGCCTTAATAAAAATTTCTGAGAAGCAAAACATAAAGTTTATGACAAGTTAAAATAGAAAAAAGAGAATTGGGTTAATACTTAATAAAATAAATTTGAAAATTAAATAAAAAAACGAGAATCCAATGAAATTTAAAAAAATCAAATATAAGGATGTGATAAAATAGGAAAAAAAATCAAAGTATAGTAACTCAATAAAGAATAAATAAACTTCAAAATTCAAAAGAAAAAAATTCTAGTAGTTAAGAGGCCCATAATATATTTTTTTCTTTATTAATGAATTTCTTTAAGAAGCAAACAATAAAATCAATCCTATTTTATTTATTTTATAGATAATTTTTCTTCAATTTTTTTTTCAAAGATTAATATTTATTATGTTTCCCTATTATCATTATTTATTTTCCATTTCTTTATCATTCCACACCAATAGTATCTCATATTTGATTTTTCTTTGATTCCCAATTCTTATCACAATTACTAACATAATATTTTACATTCATAGTATTAACCTTTATTTTATTTTATTTATTTAATTTTGAATGTTTGTCTTTATTTTATTACTACACCCTCTCTATTTCTAAATATATATTTTTCCAATAATGCATATGAGCCAATAAATCTTTTATTGTTAAATATATCAAATTTGTTGTAAAAAA
This sequence comes from Hura crepitans, assembly GCA_948208565.1. Lineage (NCBI taxonomy): Eukaryota > Viridiplantae > Streptophyta > Magnoliopsida > Malpighiales > Euphorbiaceae > Hura > Hura crepitans. The sequence goes on from CANXYI011979069.1 coordinate 3,518, forward strand.
ACAATAGGCATGAAAAATTTAATGATGCTAATAAAAATGCATGTATTTTGCATATATTTAATATTTTTAATTAAATTTTATATATATATATATATATATATATATTCTTATAAAATATACAATTAAATTTAAGTATAAGTTTCTTATTAGATTTTTTGTTTTTCGCAAGTATTTTTTTTATTTTTATTTAAATATTTTCTTGGTAAAATGGTTTATAATTATCTAAGATAGAAAATTATATTGCAAATAAGTTTTAACACTTTCTATTGGTTATTTCATGTCTTATTTGTTTGTTTATAAAGATAACTATAAATTTAAAATAGTAATTTACATATTCTATAACATGTTCAATAAATTTAATAATATAAATATGTAATTATATAAAAATTTAAACATTATATTCAAAAAATTGAATAATCTACATAGACAAATATTTTATTTAATAAAAGATCTTAAAAATTATACTTTTTAATATGAAAAATGTGATTAATTTTTCAAATATGTTTATAATTTTTTTCCAAATATCAAAAAAATATATTTTTATTTAATAATACTTTTTTAATTTAGAAAAATTATCGTTTCAGATAAATTTTTTAATAAAATTAAATACAGTTATAAATATTTTTGTTAAAAATATTATATTTTTCATATTTTTACAAAATGGTATAATATAAATAGTTTGTATAATGATTTTCTTCAAGATATTATATGATGATTAGGGTAGTGGGATTCATTGCACTAAAAAGAATTATAATTGTGAATTAAAATAGGAAAATAATAGTAAATCAAAATAGGATTTTTTTAATGAAAAATCAAAATAAGAAAATTGAAAAAATAAAATAGAAAAATAAATAATAAAAAAATGGAAGCGTTCATTCACGATCAGGCGATTGCAATTTGCACGGGACCTTAAACGCAAGCTCGAGGCGACGTATTGACTCTCTTTCACACACACTCTCTTCGATTGAGGGTTGAATATCTCTCTCTTCCTCTCTCGTCTTTCTCTCGAGCCAGCGCTCGCCGCCTTTTCTATTATTATCGGTAAGCTCCAATTGCTCCATTAGCCATTCCAAATCGGGAAAATTTATCTGTATCTTAATTCGATTTCTAGGGTTTTACTTCTGTTTGCCCCCTGTTTGTTTCGCGGTTTAATTTTAGGGTTCTTCTCGCTCTTTTCACCTCGTTAAATCTTAGGGGTAACTTGGAGCTATATGCTACAATAATCGTGACCCGAAATTCATTGTCTCTTTGTCTATTGCTTATTTTATTCTTTGCTCTCAGATCTGTAGTAGGGTTTGAATTGTGTTTTCGTGCTATTTTGGAAAATTGAATATTGGCGGGTTTAGGGCTTTATAAGCGAGGAATCTTTGGTCAGTAAATTGGTATTAGGGTCTTTTACTGTGTGCTCTGTTTTATTCGTTGAAATATATGGCGGCTGGGAGACATGGCGGTTATCGCGATAACGAGTTTCGTGGGCGAGATTCCGAGATTGAATATTCTAGGAGGGATTTTGCATATACCAAAGAGGAACATGATCGGGTTGGGAATGGTAATCGGGAAAACGAGCGGGGTCGAGTTCGTGACATGAGAGATAGGGGTAGGGTTAGACAGAAGGATATCAAGGAGAGAGAAGTGGTTAATGGTGGGTATCTGTCCTCTTCTAGCAAGAGTGATTCAGGTAGCAGTGGTGGTGGAGGTGGACCCAGAAGATGTGGGTTTAGTGCCAGGGCTGCGGATAGGGAACCCGGTGAATTGTCTAGTGAGAGTGGTTCTGATGATGCAATTGAGTCTGAATCACAGGCCAATAAAGAAAGTGAAGTCTCTAAGGTAGAGAATGGGTTTCGAAATCCTATGGAGAAGAAGAGAAAGTTTTCTCCCATTGTTTGGGATAGGGATGACAAAGAGGTGAGTAATTCTTCAAAAAGTAAGAATTATTCAGTAGTGACCACACTGCCTCCGCCACCGCCCCTCCCAAGGGCATACCGCCAGTCACCTAATATTGTTCCAGATGGTGGTGTGGAGATATCTCCTGTTAAGAGTAGTAGAAACCAGAAGTTGCAGGCTTCACCTGTAAAGCATCCAGAGGCTAAAGGTCCTCCTGAAAGTTCTCCAGCAGAGTCTCAAGTAGGATTGATCTCTTTGCCAATAGAGGAGCAACAATTCCGTAATTATCATGAAGCTGGTATGATAGAAGATGAAGATTACGTACCTACCCGAAATATATCATCTTCTAGATGGGCTGCTGGGAATAATTCTCCAGTTGATGAAGGTGAAATTGTTGAGGATCAGGAAATGCCTAAAAGGAGGAGGAAAATGCCTTATCAGGAGGCCTTGGATCTGGGTGCTCGTACTAAGTCATCAACTCCTGATCTTGGAGATCTTAAGAGAGAAGGTTCAGATGGGACTAGAGGGAGGTCATCCGAATCTGATGAACATGGAATGCGTGGGAAGTCTTTAAGTGGGGATAATTATCCCGGTAATGATACTGAAAAGGATGACCACATGGATCTTGATGATGAACATTATGAAAACGATGGTAGCAACAGCCATTCTGACACAGAGTCTGAGAACGAAAGTAATTCTTGTGAAACACCAGAACCTGCAGGTCCTCCTAGAAGTGTAAACATGCTTCAAGGGTGTAGAAGTGTAGATGAGTTTGAGAGACTAAATAAGATTGATGAAGGCACTTATGGAGTTGTATATAGAGCTAGGGACAAGAAGACTGGGGAAATTGTAGCCTTGAAGAAGGTAAAAATGGAGAAAGAACGGGAAGGTTTTCCATTAACATCTCTTAGGGAAATAAATATATTGCTTTCTTTTCATCACGCATCAGTTGTTGATGTGAAAGAAGTTGTAGTGGGGAGTAGCCTTGATAGTATTTTTATGGTGATGGAATATATGGAGCATGATCTTAAAGCTCTCATGGAGTCAATGAAGCAGCCGTTTAGTCAAAGTGAAGTTAAATGCCTGATGCTTCAATTGTTAGAGGGTGTTAAGTATCTTCATGATAACTGGGTCCTACATCGAGATTTAAAGACTTCAAATTTGCTTTTGAATAATAGGGGTGAGTTAAAGATTTGCGACTTCGGCTTGGCTCGTCAATATGGGAGTCCATTGAAACCATATACTCATTTGGTGGTAACTCTTTGGTACAGGTGAGTTGTAGTTACACATTTATTCTCCCATTTCATTCATAGCTTTAGTATGCTTAACTCTTGGTGGTTGTTTAATTTGTGATTGTTATGCATGGATGTTGAGGTGATCTCTTCTCTTGTTTGGGGGAACCAACTTTAAATTGTTTCATTTATAATGGTAGAGAATTTGGATGATGTATCCTAGCAATGCAATAAGCATGTGAATATTGTTGATTTTTTTTTTTTTTTTGCCATTATACTTCATCCTTTCATCAGGTTATAGGATTTTATTTTGGTCCAGTATGCCTGATTTTATTTATTACACTTGACACACTGTTGAATAATGCATATGTGCTTTAAAGTTGAAATGCTTATGTTATCGGTGTATTTGTGCAGGGCACCTGAGCTTCTTTTGGGAGCAAAACAATATTCAACTGCAATTGACATGTGGTCTTTGGGCTGTATCATGGCTGAACTGTTGTCAAAGGAACCTCTTTTCAATGGGAAAACAGAGGTTGATCAACTTGATAAGGTAATTTTGATTCTTGATCAAAGAGATAGATGGAAAAATATTACTTATGAAACCTGTTTGGTAGATTCTAATTGCTGTTGGTGGGTTTGGTTCAAGCCATGCAATTCTTGAGTGCACTGTGCCTTGAGTTGGTCATAAATCTTATGGGCCATTCTTCACACCTTTTTCCTTGATTGCAGATTTTCCGAATCCTTGGTACACCAAATGAGGCAATCTGGCCTGGGTTTTCCAAGTTGCCTGGTGTCAAGGTCAACTTTGTTAAGCATCAGTAAGTATCAATTTGTCCTGAACTTACTCTTTAGTCAATGGTAATGTCAATTGTTCTTATTTTTGGCACTGTTTTCCCAGGCTTCCAGCTGGGTGATTCTGGTCTGGCTATCTGGCCTTCATTGGTGACACTTTCAGTTAGGAATTCATTTCTTCTTTGTACTAAACCGCTGACCTGTTCCTTTCAGGTATAACCTACTTCGTAAGAAATTTCCTGCAACGTCTTTCACTGGATCACCAGTTTTGTCTGATGCTGGATTTGATTTGTTGAACAAACTTCTAACCTATGACCCTGAGAAGGTAGATGGAAAAACTTTAGTCATGAACTTTGTTTTAGATTGGTATATAAATATGCAACTGAATTGGGTCCACATCTTTTTTTTTTTTTTAACAGAGGATAACTGCTGAAGCTGCTCTTAACCATGAGTGGTTTCGTGAAGTCCCTCTTCCGAAATCAAAAGATTTTATGCCCACTTTTCCTGCTCAACATGCTCAAGACAGGTATTCTGACCTTGCAGGAACAAATTAATTATTGAACTTGTTTATGTAATTATATATTTATATATGTTTTGAAATTCCATGACTAGGCGTCTGCGAAGAATAATGAAGAGTCCAGATCCTTTAGAAGAACAGCGTAGAAAGGAGCTACAACAGGGGGAATTAGGCAATGGTGGTTTGTTTGGCTAAGCAACCTGGTCTGTTGATTTCAATGATTTAGTTCCACATTTCTGACACAGAATGAGGTTAGGCGAAGAGATATCCATTGAAAGGAAGTTGGGAAACTTGTGTCCCTGATTCATACTTTTTGTAGCAGGCACCTGTAGTGATTTGGGTGGAGAAATTATTTGCCTACTGCCCCCAGGACATCATGCAGGTTTTGACTTTGTTCGCCAGCTTCTGTCGACATGTTGAAATGCATCTGTGACACTGTTGCATTGCAAGGTGTGGCACAATGGCTTTCCATCTCTAAAAATCAGTTTCAGTTGAAATATTATGTATGTAACATATTTTCATTGGTACATTGTAAACAATTCTATTAAATTTGGTTTTGAGATTTAGAAACAGCATGGATTTACTCTCTGCTATCTCTCCTTGTTTGCTTTCTTTCTTTTCTTTTCTTTTTTTTCCTTTTTCTTCTTTAATATTCACATTCTGTTTGCAAGAGACAATTGGTGTGGAGTGGAGGAGACATTTTTGCTTTTTCATTGACGAAGAAATAGACAATAGCCATTGCATGCTCAAGGTAATTTATGGATTTGATGGGTCATGCCATTGATGTGAGCATTTTGGTAGTAGATATTTTGTGCTTTAGCTGCATACTTTTTTTAGTGTATTGCGTTTTCTATTCTCTCTCTCTCTCTCTCATCTTTTATTTTTTATGATTTTTCATGTCTCAAACCAAAGAGAATAGGGAAGGAGGAAAAAAGTTTCTGGTGATACGACTAATAGAAAACTGAATAATAATCTCATTAGCATGCTTACATAACAGTATTAAGAATTATTCTCGATTGGTCAATGGCATGGTGCACTCACTGCATCCACTATCACTGATAGTAGTGATTCCTCAGGCAATTAAATTATTTTTGAGTAGCATTTGAAAGAGTTGAGGTTTAGCTAGGGGATACTCCATTTTGCTCTTTCTGTTTCTTTGTTTAAGATTTATTAGATGCTTAAAGTTCCTAATCATTAATGACTATGTGGTGGAATTGGTTGCTTTAGTGCTTCTGATTAATGTAAATTTGGCTATGAAGTATTAACAATATGTTCTTTCTCTGATTCTACCTCATGTATGGGTGATTGCTGAAAAACCCCTTAGCCTGGCTTAGCACACATCTGGCCCTGTGTGTTTACTGGAAGTCAATATCAACACTACTATTCTTAGTTTTTATTTTATTTTATTTTTTTTTGAAAAAAAAGTGTCTGAATCTACAGAATATCTAGAAAAGCAAATTATACAAAATTCAAGAACGAATGTAATGGATGCTTAAAAGTATGGACTGGAGTATCCATTAGACCAATCTTGTTTTTTGTCTCCCACTTTTCTGCTATAATTAAATGGTTTATATAGCATTTCTACTTTATTTATGAGCTTTTTATTAAGCTGATTCTGCTGGAAATGGCAGGTGTGATGCCTCTCGTGCAATCAATAACTATAACAAAGTCCACATGTATTTATTTTGTTGATAGTTATTTTGAAATAGTTATTGATTGTATTGACCACTGGATGTGGACTTTAAAAATGTTTCTCTCTCTTGCTGGGATGGGGAAGAAAGTGTTATAAGTTGTGGGCGATTTTAAGTCTAAAGTATGTGGTTTTGTCATACTGGAATTGTTAACAGTTCCAGAAATGTTCTGTCCATTGGATGTGGGTTGGAAAAGATTGATCATGAAAAGGTATTTTTGGTTTTTTGCATGATGTTACTCTTTGTAGAAGACGATGAATAGTTTCAGTACTTCAGTGAGATCAAATTTGTGATTGTTGTTCCTAAAATTTAGAATCACTTAATATGAATTCATGATGAGTTTATTTTCTGTTGAATGCCATTCTCTTCAACTTAATGATTTCGATCTTGATTCATGCTAAATACAATCCAAAATTTTAACTCTTCCTTTTCTTTTATTTTGTATTGACACATGAAAAGTCTGAAGATATAACCACCCAGAATCTTGTTATGACATTGTCTGTGGATGTCACTGCAGTATCAAGCAAGCAGGTTCAGGAGGTTACCTGCATACTGGATTTTATATAACTTTCAATTAGTTGTCTTCAGGCTCTCTAGAGGTACAATACAAACCTTAGTTTG